>MJUU01026888.1:76909-94584 GCA_002080025.1 Modiolus philippinarum | reverse complement strand
ACATACCAATATGGTTGATGTGGGCCATGTCAGTAAGTGGAAATGGACTTTAACCATTCTGCCTAACCAAGTCGCTCATGTGTAAAATGTAGGTCAGAGACAGCATCAGAAGCATGCATTGTTGTTGTCATCCCAAAATGCATCATATATTACAATAATGTTGATGTGGGCCATGTCAGTAAGCGGGAATGGACTTTAACCATTCTACCTTACCAAGTCGCTCATGCGTAAAATGTAGGTCAGAGACATCATTCTAGTCGTCATCCCCAAAATGCATCAGGCATACCAATATGGTTGATGTGGGGCATGTCAGTAAGCAGGAATGGACCTTAACCATTCTTCCTAACCGGACACGGACACAGACGCCGATGCAGATGCTAGGGGTATCACATAAGCCCCCCTCACTTCGTGAGGTGAGCATATAAATGCAATTTCCCTAATTACTTATGTATTTTTACATTTATATTATGAAGGTGAGGTAACAATTTGTTATTTCTCTTCAATTTTTCCCAAAAGCAAGTTATTACCTCTCTCATCTGAGTGACCTCTACTAGACTCTGGACTGTGGTGAGTATGTGGTCTCTCCATTCGGTGATCTCTCTCCCTTCCCTCCCATGAGCTGTCTTTAGTATCATGATCTGGTGTATAGGACCTCTTCAGTTTCTTTTCATGTTTCTCCTCTTTCTGTCTTTCTTTTTCCCTCTTTTCCTCCTTCCTTTCTTTGTAATCTTTATGATCGTCCTTGACCTTTGTCTCTCGAGGAGAATCATGCCTCTCCTCCTTCACGACAACCTCAGCCAAATCTTTGTGCTTATTTTCCTTCCCTCTTCTTTCCTCTTTACTGAGTTTTTCCTTCTTTTCTTCCTTATTTTTCTCCTTTTTGTCTTCTTTGTCTTTGTTTTTCTCTTTCTTTTCTTCTTTATCTTTACTTTTTTCCTTTTTATCATCTTTGGCTTTTTCTTTTTCTTTCGGTGCCCTAAAAAAAGATAGGATAAAATTGTATGCAAGACCCAAGGCAATTCCAACTCAATATTCCCAGTATTAGAAATATCTGAAATCAAAATTTGAAATAATAATGAATATGCATTATGTTTATGAGACATATACAATGCCCTTGTAATTGAACCAATGTACATAGGGATAAATTTATATCTTGACTTTGGAATTTCCTTTTTGGGAATAAATCAATCAATAACCAGAGGCTCCCGGGAGCCTATATTGCTCACCTGGCTTTCAGTTGTCACAATCAAGCTAACAAATTATACAGTTGAACTTCAGTCTCTCAAACTTTGGTACAGCAAACACCAACATTAATTTGGACTCTATTTTAAGTCTGATCATGTTTTACTATACTTCGTTGTTGGGCTTTTTTGACAAAAATTTTCTTGCTAGAAGGACCACTTTCAACACCAGTTTTGAAGTGGAGACATCATTTGGTAAATGGCAGTCAACAACAATTTTTAACACCATATCTTTAAATTATGACATCAATATCTATTTGGAAACCAAATTTCATTGAAATCCTACAATGTTGAATTTTCCCGCCTTTTTGACTGCCATTTTGAAAATGGCAGTCAACAAACAATTTTGAACACCGGTTTTGCAGTAGCGACATTAATATCCACTTGGAAACCAAATTTCATTGAAATCAGACAATGTTGAATTTTCCCACCTTTTTTGGCGGCCATTTTGAAAATGGCGGTCAATGAACAATTTTTAACATCAGTTTTGAAGTTGCGAAATCAATACCTTTTTGGAGACCAAATTTCATTGAAATCGGACAATGTTGAATTTTCCCGCCTTTTAGGTGGCCATTTTGAAAATGGCGGTCAACAAACAATTTTCAACACCAGTTTTGAAGTTGCCACAGCATTGCAAACATTTTATCAATTAACACTTCACCTTCATCTTCTATAGTTTTGGAAATTAAAGACGAAAAATATGAAAATTTTGAAAATTCTGTGAAAAAAGGGCAATAACTCCTACAAGGGTTTATGGATTATCTTCAAAATTTCAGGGTGGGTAGATCTTGTCATGCTGAACATTTTTGCAGTTTGAAGTTGACTTCTATCTCTTATAGTTTTTCTGATAAAAAATAATAGTTAAAATTTTAAAAATTTTACAGAAAAGGGGCAATAACTCCAAGACGGGTTTTCGGATTTTCTTCAAAATTGTAGGGCATGTAGATCTTGCCATGCTGATCATTTTTCACATGTAAGATTATTGATATCTGTAACGTTTTCGAGTTATTTGCAAAAAACATCAATTTACTCCTATGTTATATTTTTAGTAACAGTGGCCATCTTGTTTGATCTACGGACTAATCGAACGCAATTTTCAAACTGCATACCCTGGTGATGATTCAGGCCAAGTTTGGTTACAATTGGCCCAGCAGTTTCAGAAGAGAAGATTTTTGAAAAGGTTGATGGACAGATGGACGACGGACGCAAAGTGATGGCAAAAGCTCTCATGGCCTTTTAGGCCAGGTGAGCTAAAAAGGACTGAACAGTATGTCCCTGTAATTTTCTTTGTGTGGCATAAAATAACAAAGACCTGTATTTAATGGCCATAGGCCATGACTGTTTTCTTTAAAATTATGACTCTTCAATAAAAATACAGTCTAAATTATAGGAATTTAAATTTGTCCAAGTTCCATCAATCAAAATTCTTCCAAGTTCCATTCATCAGTCATTCCAAGTTCCATCAATAAATATTTCTCCAAGTTTCCATGAAACATAAAGTGAACAAGCACCACATGACAGAACAATTCAACAATAGTAGAGGCCCTCAGCTCTCATAATCACTGATCACTGACCCATAGTGATGTCACATTACAACAGATCGAGGAAAAGCTATAGACAACAGAATAGAAATCAGGAAACAAGAAATAAAGGCACAGTTAATGTTGAAAGATCTAGATTAAAGTTAGAAATTGAGTGATCTGTCATAAATGTAACATACTGATTTTGGTCTCTGGTCTGAGTTTACATCATTGGGCATGTAGATATTACAAGTCTAGTATGTTTTGTAGAATACAAATATATGCCTGTCCCCACTTTTAAGCAAGCTGATTAAATGATTCTTGAAATTAAAAACTCCATCTGATAAAACTTGACAACGAGACTTCTGATATGCATCAATTTTTTCATCTGAGAGTTTTCTCTTGTCCTACTCAACATTCCTGCAAAGTTTCAAAAAAAGTGATCAAAGCATTCTCTAGTTAGAGTACGACGTGTGTACAGAAACTGTCATTTTATGCTTTTTTGAAATAATAAAGTCCCATAAATCTGGAATGAAAAATCAACCTAGAAAATATCAAGCCAAGAAATACTTAAAAATTTCATGAAAATGATCAAAGTGTTCTCTAGTTGGAGTACAAAAAGAGTTTTAAGCTTTTTTGAAATAACCAAAGCCCAATAACTCTGGAACAAAAAAAAACACCGACAAAATAAAACGATATGGAGCTTTCTTCCGTCAGACTCCCAACAATCCTGCAAAGTTTCAATACAAGTTATCAAAGCGTTCTCTAGTTACAGTACGACGTGTGGATGGACAGACAGACTATGGTTTACCATAATACATCCCATCAAAGACGGGCATAAAATAATAGAAAAATTTCATTGCATTTTAAATGTAACATGAAATTAATGTCAACTAAATATTACATTTCATATGTTAGTGAATTTGTATTCATTTTTTTGTTGTTGAACAGACTGTCTTGGTGGAAATTAAATGGCCTAATTAATGCATTGAATAGAACAATGAAATACATAATATTACTGAAACAATTATATGTCTGTCCTGTATTCCTCCAATGGTTTGAACAAAAGCTGACCCTAACTCTATATGACAAATGACAGATTATACAGATAAAATATGTGACAACACCTTATTCAAAACTCACACCACAATTAGTTTACTAGGTTTAGAGTTCATTCAGAGTTTAGTTTCAAATGGTTGCACACTAATTTTGATTTAGTTACGATAAATGCATATTCATGTGAGTAAACGAATAATGTCAAGCACTCAGCTCTCATAATCACTGATCACTGACCCACAGTGATGTCACATTACAACAGATCAAGTGACAGCTATAGACGACAAGGTAGAAATCAGGAAACAAGAAATAAGGAAACAGTTGTCATAGAAATACAGATAAAAGTTAGAAAATAGAAATGAGAAATGAAAGTGATCTGTCATAAATGTAACATACTGATTTTGGTCTCTGGTCTGAGTTTACATCATTGGGCAGGTAGACATGACAAATCTGGTACATTTTGTAGAATACAGAATGCTATGGAAGAATTTCAATGTAAATTTTAAAAGGCTTTTCCAGGAAAAATTGTACGGGGCAGGAACTCAACTCAAAATTTAGGGTACCACTAACATAATCTTACTTCTTTTATCGGGTATAAGCAATAGGTATTATTAATTTTAAGCTCAACAGCCCCCCACACACACACACCAAAGTAAAAATAAAACTTGTGTTCCTGTCCCTCTGTACATTTTTTTTCTGAAAAAGACCTGAATTAATATACAAACATATAAAACATGAAATTAATTTTCACTACAAAGAATATCTTTGGAGACTTGCGAATTTCAATTTCAGTGCTGCTGCCTATTTAAACAGTAAACCAGAGGCTCCCAGGAGCCTGTATCGCTCACTTGGCTTCAGTTGCCACAATCAAGGTAACATTGTAAGTTATACAGTTGATCTTCAGTTTCTCAAACTTTCATAGCTCAAACACCTCCAATATCTTGAACTGTTTTTAAAGTCTGATCATGTTTTACAATATTTCTTTGTTGGGCTTTTTTGACAAAAACGTTCTTGCTAAGGACCACTTTCGACACCACTTTTGAAGTCGAGATGTCATTTTGAAAATGGCAGTCAACAAACATTTTTCAACATTGGTTTTGAAGTCGCAACATCAATATCTACTTGGAAATCAAATGTCATTGAAATCGGACAATGTTGAATTTTCCAGTCTATTTTGGCGGCCATTTTAAAAATGGCAGTCAACGAACAATTTTTAACATCAGTTTTGAAGTTACGACATCAAGTCCAATTTGGAAACCAAATTTCATTGAAATCTTGCAATGTTGAATTTTCCCGCCTTTTTTGGCGGCCATTTTGAAAATGGCGGTCAACAAACAATTTTCAATACCGGTTTTGAAGTCGCAACATTGACCGCCATTTTCAAAATGGCCGCCAAAAAAAGGCGGGAAAATTCAACATTGTCCGATTTCAATGAAATTTGGTTTCCAAATAGATATTGAGGAACAATTTTCAACATCAGTTTTGAAGTCGCCACAGCATGGCAAACATTTCATCAATTTACAAATAACCTTCATCTTCTATAGTTTTGAAAATAAAAGATGAAATATACGAAAATTAAAAAAATTCGGTGAAAAAAGGGCAATAACTCCTACAAGGGTTTATGGTTTTTCTTCAAAATTTCAGGGTGGGTAGATCTTGATATGTTGAACATTTTTGCAATTTACACTTGACCTCTATCTGTTACACTTTTTGAAATAAAAAATAAAAAATGCAAAAATTTTGAAAATTTAACGGAAAAAGGGCTACAACTCAGAGATGGGTTTCAGATTTTCTTCAAAATTGCACAGTGGATAGATCTCATCATGCTGATCATTTTTACTCCACATCAGATATTTGATATCTGTAACAGTTTTGAGTTATTAGCAAAAAACTGCAATTTACCCTATGTTCAATTTTAGTAACGGCAGCCATGTTGTTCCACAGAGGGACAAACTGAACATCAGTTTGAGAAGCCATACCCTGATGATGATTCAGGCCAAGCTTGGTTTAATTTGGCTTAGCGGTTTCAGAGGAGAAGATGTTTGAAATTGTTGACGGACGGACGGACGCATAGTGATGGCAATAGCTCACATGGCCTTTTAGGCCAGTTGAGCTAAAAAGATCTGTTGAACTATAAAAATTGGGAACAAAAGTTGACAGGACAATAAATTGGCACTAAAAAAGTCATCTATAATTTTTGTCACATGTGTAACGTGTCAGTAAACAGACCAAGTGGAATGGATTGAGTGGCATTTTATTCAAATTTCCATGAAATGTAAATATTTTGCTTGGGTAGGATGGTGTTTTGTTGTATAGAATACATATAGAATACATACATATTTATGCAAAAGGATCTCACAACACAATTGGCTTAGCAAGTTTCCAGTTTATTAAGGGTTTATTTCAAATGGTTGCAAATTAATTCTGTTCAGTTTTGATGCATTTTCATGTCAAACAAATAAATGAACATGTCAAGCCCTCAGCTCTCATAATCACTGATCACTGACCCACAGCGATGTCACATTACAACAGATCAAGTGAAAGCTATAGACGACAGGATAGAAATCATGAAACAAGAAATAAGGAAACAGTTGTCATAGAAATACAGATAAAAGTTAGAAATAGAAATAAGAATTGAAAGTGATCTGTCATAAATGTAACATACTGATTTTGGTCTCTGGTCTGAGTTTACATCATTGGGCGTGAAGACATTCTATTACACGTTTTGAACATGTTTGTCATCATCACGTTGTATTTTTAGGATCTGAGAGGGGTAATCATACATTTATCTGGCACAAGCTGAATTTTTCAATTACACAGACATTAAAGTCATAAGTTTGCCCCAAAAGATCCCACCTGCTATTCTATGCATTAGAATTAAGTGTTGGTATTATCTGGATTGAAGTATACACAATACTGCTCACATCAAATACCATAAATTCGAAAATAGTAAAGTTTCATTATTGAGAAAAATCTGATTGGAATATTTCATTAATAAAACTCAATTTCTAATGCAAGCAATAATGTTTAGAACTTTATTTAAGTCATTCATATGCATAGAAATGAAAAGTTCAGGGATCAATATGAAACCTTTAGAACCTCTTAAGGGCTGTTCCAGAAAAATTGACATGGGGGGTTTGAAGGCACTTTTTATTGACCCCCACCACCCATAGAATTCTTCCCCATATGTACAATAGAAAAGGATGAAGAAAACACAACCACCCACAGCAATTTATATGAAGTGGCTTCAAAGGGTCCCCGACCAACTTTTCTGGAACAGCCCTAATCAATTTGGGAGCATTTCTTATTTATACAACATTGTATTGGTGATCTATCAATTGTCATACCCATTAACTAGGTCTTTATCTTTTTTATCATCATTCTTTTTATCCACCTTTTCTTTCTTTTCTTCAGCTTTCTTTTCAGTTTTTTCTTTCTTTTCTTCTGTCTTTTTCTCTGTTTTAATCTTAATGACTTCCATCTTTGTGTCTTTCTTATCATTTGTCTTCTTCTCCTTTGCCTCTTTGGGTTCTTTGTTTTCTTTAGTCTTAGCTACAAATTAATAGACCAATTTTTAATATGATAAATGAGAGAAAACAAAAGGTCTCATTTTTATCTCGAAGCCATGAAATGGCTGGAGAAGATGTTATAATAACAAGTAAAAATCATGTGAGGCTTCAAGCCTATTGACAGCTCTAAAAGATGATCTTCGTGCTTCTGATAAAATATAGTGCAAGTTTCTTTCAAAATCGTATACATTGTGTTTTTAAGTTATATTTCTTCATTTTCTTGAGTTGAATACAGTGTTGTTATATTAAATTGAAAACAATATGCATGTTTATCAAATTACACGTTTTTTTTTATATTGCGTCTCGGATCAACGAACCTGTCACGCAGTAATTTGTCAAAGATGAAAATAACATTTGTTTACCTGTGACAGTGTATTGCATATATTTATAGCAATGAAATCGACATGTGAAATCACACAATCCGATTATTTTCACGTATTATGGAATAACTTAATACATGCAGACGTATGCGGCAGTTCTTTGGATGACTATGAAGTTTTGCCACATGTAGATTTTCAGGGCTTCAAGATTCAGCTCCATCGGAGCTTTGATTAGAAAATTATAACAACTTCTGACCAGCATGAGAAAGAATTTTTTTAAGTACTGTGAATGCACTATTATTCTTGGGGTTCCATATTTGTTTTGTTCTCGTTGTTTGCTAAAACCATCAAATGAAATTCCCAACATAAAGCATATTTTCCCCAGATTTTAAATGTATGGAATTTGAAACGACAAATTTAAGCACCATAGAAACAGTGAAATTTATGAAAACCACGAAAACTGGTCAGAGCAAATAAAAGTACTTCCACAGTTTTCATATTTTCATATTTCATATAAAAAGAACTGTTGGTACAACAACTGTCCTCCTCGCTAGTGAAAGTTTTCATATTTAATCCCAAATACTGCTTCTGATACAATATTCTGCGTTTTACACCAGGTCATAACAGAAGCAGATTCTAAAATATACACAAACTAAGTATAAAATTTATCACATTTCTTTTGACAAATTTTTCTAATGTTTCAGGCTCACAGATTGGGCCTATATCATTCACCTGACATAATACTTACAGTAGATTCCCATAGGGTCTATTGTTAAATTATGCTCTGCTAAGGTGGTCATGTTTTTTGTTGGATTAATATGAAATGAGCAATCTTTGAAAAGAAGTTTCTATATACCATTCCTGTAAAGTTTGGTTGAATTTCCTTTAGGGTTTCAGAGGAAATGATAAAAACATGATTTTTCCATAGAACCAAAGTTAAACTATGTTCCAAGCAGGCAGTCATGTTTTTTGGTGAATCGGAATGAAATGACCAATCTTTGCAGTGATGAAGATTCGCAATATTGGCAAAGTGGCCAACCTGGGCCCCTGCCAAACAAAATTCAGTAGCCCAGCCAATATTTTACTAGCCCAGCACTATATTGTTAACCAAAATTTAAGGATATTTCAGTAGCAACCTGGGCTACTGGTTTTAAAATTTTAGTAGCCCAGGTCAAATTTTAGGGGCCTTGGGCTACTGGGCCCCTGGTAATTTGCATCCCTGCTTTGTAACACAACTTCCATACATCATTCCAATACAGTTAAGTTACATTTGTTTCAATAGTTTCAGAGCAGATATGTTTTTCCAATTCGATCCATGGTTAAACCAAGTTCCATGTAGGCGGCCCTGTTTTTTGTCAGATCAAAACGAATGAGCAGTTATTGTAAAGTATTTTATGAAAGGATATGGAGTAAATGAACATGAGACCATAAAACATCTGTTAACTCAAACTGCAATTATTTTAATGAGCTGTATGGCCATTTCGGAAATTAATTCCTCATCAGCAGCACTAGAACCCAAACAATGGAAATCCATAATTTCAAAAATGCTTAAAATGCATAAAACCAAACGCAATCCGAATAATCAGTAATATCAAATATATCTAAGGACAAAACTACGATGGAGGGAGTGAATCCTTTGGTTTTTGAATTTACATAAATTTAGATTATAGTAATTGAACAAAGTGTACACATGAGATATTATCTCATGTACAAGTACACCATATCTAAGAAAAATAAAGAGCATACATCTCTACCACGGGGACTTTCTACATTACTCCAGTACAGTTTAGTTATATCTGCTTCAATAGTTTCAGATGGGAAGATGAAAATATAAATTTCCCATAGCAAACTATGATCTGTGCTGGCAGCGATGTTTTTTTTTTTGGGGTTGTATCTGAGCAAAATGATCAATCTTTGTAAACAACCTTCCACACATCATTCCAGTACAGTTTAGTTATACATGTATCTGTTAAATATAGTTTCTATAACAAGAACTAAGTTGATTATGAAATTTCTCACATTGAGATAAACAAATTTTGCAAATGTTTGCAGAGTTTTTAAATATTTGAAAATTTATTTAACAAGATGTGAGAAATTTCATAATAAACATGTTTAAGTTGTAGAAAATGTTTCTCTAATGACATAATGTAAAACATCAAGGATTATGTTCTGAATAGATTTGGCAGGAAATTTCTCGCGAGTTATTCTCTCTCTAGTGATGAGAAATATTTTTATCATGCCAGTCAAGCACTGGTTAAATTTGCTAGAAATTAGAGAAACTAAGTTCTCTGCTGCAATATGGAAATTTATTGTACACTTTACGTTTGCTTGCTTTCTTGGGGAAATATAAAGTTGTTATACTATATCAAGGTATACTAACCCTCTGCTGGCTTAGCTGTTTTAGGTTCTTCAGTCACTGTTGTCTTTGTAACCGTGGTGACCTTGATTGTAGTAGTCTGTGTTTTAACTTGTGTTTTATTCTAAAATAATCAAAATCCCTCATTATTAATATACATGTATTTGTATTTGGCTATTTGAAATATTGTTTGTTTCAACTTTGAAGTGGCAGTGATCTATAGTTGCTGAGAAAATTGTTATGAAAATTTTTACCATTGACAGTATTTGTAGAAAATTGATGGGTGTTCCATGGAACACTTGTGTCGCCTGTACTATGGAAGAGCCATTTTTGACCAACTGAAACTCTAAAATCTGTAAAATCTAAATTTTAAGGATAAGGTCCACAACTAAATCAAGTGATCAACTAATTCTGAAAGGATGGTTGGAATATGACTTTTAGTTTTGAAAGAATACCATTAACAAACTAAATTAACAAAATGAGCTATTTTGGCTCAGTGAACTTCTAAAATCTGAAAAAAAAATCAAAGTATTACGCATCAGATTCACAACAACATATCCTGCAAGTTTAGTTTGAATCTGACTTATAGCTATGATGGAGTTGAGGATTAACTAACCAGAATAAAGGGCTACGCCGAGTGCAGCATGATACGACCGAAGCATGTCGTCCACTGAAATCTCAAAAAGTGTAATTTAAAGCGAGTATGGACAAACGAAAGAGCTTGACACAATAATTAGAAGGACGCAATAAGGAGATTGACCCAGAAATTAGCTGGACACAAACTAGGGAAAATAAAAATTAGCCCTTATGACTCCTTATGATTCCTCTTTGACCCTTTATAGCGCAGAAACGGTAAGAGCTACACCCAATCCATTGACATACTGCTGAAAGCTTATATCAAGAGGAATCCAAAGAAAAAAGACCATCAAAATGCGATGAAAAATAAAAATTTTAGGTAATCTGCAAATTTGCAGTTTTGGCCCCTGTGAACCCTTATAGCACGGAAACAGTAAGAGCTAAGCAAAATCCCTTGACATACTACTGAAAGCTTACATCAAGTGGAATCCAAAGAAAAAAATCCCATCAAAATCCGATGAAAAATAAAAATTTTTTTTTATTTTTTATTTATTTTTCAATAGTCAGGATTTTACAATTCCTTGTACAGTATCACCTGACAAGGATATTCAGGGATTTCATGAATATACTGACTATTAATTAAACAGGTATATTATAATATAATAAGTAATAATTGCAAAAATATATAAATAATTTTTTCCTCATTCTCTCTCACAATCATTCTTCTTTTATTCAATATTTAAACATAGCATATATATAAGATTTATCTNGACGGACGGACGGACGCATAGTGATGGCAATAGCTCACATGGCCTTTTAGGCCAGGTGAGCTAAAAAGATCTGTTGAACTATAAAAATTGGGAACAAAAGTTGACAGGACAATAAATTGGCACTAAAAAGTCATCTATAATTTTTGTCACATGTGTAACGTGTCAGTAAACAGACCAAGTGGAATGGATTGAGTGGCATTTTATTCAAATTTCCATGAAATGTAAATATTTTGCTTGGGTAGGATGGTGTTTTGTTGTATAGAATACATATAGAATACATACATATTTATGCAAAAGGATCTCACAACACAATTGGCTTAGCAAGTTTCCAGTTTATTAAGGGTTTAAGTTTCAAATGGTTGCAAATTAATTCTGTTCAGTTTTGATGCATTTTCATGTCAAACAAATAAATGAACATCTCAAGCCCTCAGCTCTCATAATCACTGATCACTGACCCACAGCGATGTCACATTACAACAGATCAAGTGAAAGCTATAGACGACAGGATAGAAATCATGAAACAAGAAATAAGGAAACAGTTGTCATAGAAATACAGATAAAGTTAGAAATAGAAATAAGAATTGAAAGTGATCTGTCATAAATGTAACATACTGATTTTGGTCTCTGGTCTGAGTTTACATCATTGGGCATGAAGACATTCTATTACACGTTTTGAACATGTTTGTCATCATCACGTTGTATTTTTAGGATCTGAGAGGGGTAATCACACATTTATCTGGCACAAGCTGAATTTTTCCATTACACAGACATTAAAGTCATAAGTTTGCCCCAAAAGATCCCACCTGCTATTCTATGCATTAGAATGTAAGTGTTGGTATTATCTGGATTCAAGTACACACAATACTGCTCACATCAAATACCATAAATTCGAAAATAGTGAAGTTTCATTATTGAGAAAAATCTGATTGGATTATTTCATTAATAAAACTCTATTTCTAATGCAAGCAATCATGTTTAGAACTTTATTAAAGTCATTCATATGCATAGAAATGAAATGCAAAGGGCTCAATATAAAACCTTTAGAACCTCTTAATCCATTTTGGGAGCATTTCTTATTTATACAACACTGAATTGGTGATCTATCAATTGTCATACCCATTTACTAGGTCTTTATCTTTTTTGTCATCATTCTTTTTATCCCCCTTTTCTTTCTTTTCTTCAGTTTTCTTCTCAGTTTTTTCTTTCTTTTCTTCTGTCTTTTTCTCTGTTTTAATCTTAATGACTTCCATCTTTGTGTCTTTCTTATCATTTGTCTTTTTCTCCTTTGCCTCTTTGGGTTCTTTGTTTTCTTTAGACTTAGCTACAAATTAATAGACCAATTTTTAATATGATAAATGAGAGAAAACAAAAGGTCTCATTTTTATCTCGAAGCCATGAAATGGCTGGAGAGATGTTATAATGACAAGTAAATATCACGTAAGGCTTCAAGCCTATTGACAGCTCTAAAAGATGATCTTCGTGCTTCTGATAAAATATAGTGCAAGTTTCTTTCAAAATCGTATACATTGTGTTTTTAAGTTATATTTTTTCATTTTCTTTAGTTGAATACAGTGTTGTTGACAATATGCATGTTTATCAAATTACACGTTTTTTTTTATATTGCGTCTCGGATCAACGAACCTGTCGCGCAGTAATTTGTCAAAGATGAAAATAACATTTGTTTACCTGTGACAGTGTATTGCATATATTTATAGCAATGAAATTGACATGTGAAATCACACAATCCGATTATTTTCACGTATTATGGAATAACTTATACAATACATGCAGACGTATGCGGCAGTTCTTTGGATGACTATGAAGTTTTGCCACATGTAGATTTTCAGGGCTTCGAGATTCAGCTCCATCGGAGCTTTGATAAGAAAATTACGACAACTTCTGACCAGCATGAAAAAGAATTTTTTTAAGTACTGTGAATGCACTATTATTCTTGGGGTTTCATATTTGTTTTGTTCTCGTTGTTTGCTAAAACCACCAATTGAAGTTCCCAACATAAAGCATATTTTCCCCTAGAGTTTAAATGTATGGAATTTGAAACCACAAATTTAAGCACCAAGAGAACAGTGAAATTTATGAAAAAAAACATGAAAACTGGTTACCACAAATAAAAGTACTTTCCACAGTTTTCATATTTCTTAGCTGTTGGTACAACAACATCTGTTCTTCTCACTAGTGAAAGTTTTGTTATTTTATCCCAAATACAGCTTCTGATACAATATTCTGTGTTTTACACTAGGTCATAACAGAAGCAGATTCTAAAATATACATAAACCCAGTATAAAATTTATTACATTTCTTTTAACAAATTTTCTAGTGTTTCACTAGGGGCTCAGAGATCGGACCTATATCATTCACCTGACATAATACTTACAGTAGATGATGAAAATGATGTTATTCCCATGGGGTCTAATGTTAAATTATGTTCTGCTCTCAGGTGGTCATGTTTTTTGTCAAATTAAAATGATATGAGCAATCTTTGAAAAGAACCTTCGATATATCATTCCTGTAAAGTTTGGTTGAATTTCCTTTAGGGTTTCAGAGGAAATGATAAAAATATGTTTTTTCCATAGATGCAATGTTAAACTATGTTCCATGCAGGCAGTCATGTTTTTTGGCGAATGGGAATGAAATGACCAATCTTTGTAAAGGAACTTCCATACATCATTCCAATACAGTTAAGTTAAATTTGTTTCAATAGTTTCAGAGCAGATATGTTTTCCAATTCGATCCAAGGTTAAACCAACTTCCATGTAGGCGGCAATGTCTTTTGTCAGATCAAAACAAAATGAGTAATTATTGTAAAGGACTTTCAACATTACTCCAGTACAGTTTAATTATATCTGGTTCAATAGCTTCATATGGAAAAATGAAAATATAAATTTCCCATAACAAACTATGTTCTGTGCTGGCAGCTATGTTTTTTGTTGTATCTGAACAAAATGAACAATATTTGTCTTCTTACGATATTTTAGTTCTTTGATATTCAGGTTATTGGATGTGGTTTGTTACCATTGATTTATTCATTTTTTTACATTTTTGGGGGGGCCATTTAGGGCTTGCTACATGTATATGGTGTGAGGTTATTCACTGTGTTGAAGACCGGACGGTGACCCCTAGATACTTTGTTTTGGGTCGTTTTAACCTGGATATGGGATGTTGTCTCCTTGATATTTACCCCATTTCCTTTCTTTTTCATATTTGTAAACAACCTTCCACACATCATTCCTGTACAGATTAGTAATATCTATTAAACTAAGTTATCTGCTGCAACATGGAAATTTATTGCACACTTTAAGTTTGCTTGCTTTCTTGGTGAAATATAAAGTTGCTATACTATATCAAGGTATACTAACCCTCTGCTGGCTTAGCTGTTTTAGGTTCTTCAGTCACTGTTGTCTTTGTAACCGTGGTGACCTTGATTGTAGTAGTCTGTGTTTTAACTTGTGTTTTATTCTAAAATAATCAAAATCCCTCATTATTAATATACATGTATTTGTATTTGGGTATTTGTGTTTTATTCTAAAATAATCAAAATCCCTCATTATTAAAACCCGTTTTCAGTTGTAGATAATACGCATTTATACATTATACGCACCCCCAAATTGGCCAAAAAATTCCTGGAAAAAAGCTTGTTTTACTGTATAATACGCAGGGATTTTAGACAAATAGTTGATAGTGTAGGAAAGTAGAAAATTGTAAGATATTCGTGTCAGAAATAGAAAAATACGGCTGTATGTGAAGATTGAACGTCAACGCTAAAACAGCAGTATTCATAAGATGATAGGTTAAAAATGTGTCATCAACAGTTGCTATATACTTGGAAGCTTGGGAGACTTATTGAGTTTAATTGTTCTTTCATAGACCTCAGGAAATATTAAAATCGGCAACAGCTTTTGATATACAACAACAGTTTTGTTAAATACAGCTTATTGTAGTTCTTATTAGAAAAAATACATGCCTTATCGTAATTACGTTTTCTATAATACCTATCTATTTCCTGTTTTTGTAATCTGATGATCAAAAGAATATCCATTTGTATTCATTGTCTTCCAAAAATAATTATTTTTTTTGCCCAGCTTGGGATGTGACCACGCTTCCTTTTATGTGTGAGAAGAAAGGGTTTATTAATGTCATTGTGACAGCTTATCCGTATGACCACAATTCACAAGGTTTACATAATCACAGTTAATTATTGGTTAATTATCGATGGTCACTGTTCAAATTGACAACTTATCCCAATAATCACATTTCACAAAGTTTATACATTATCATTTTCGAAACAGTATAATTACATAATGACACTTCCCCTCAATGACCCTCAACAGCTGATTGCACACGTTACACAAATATTTTACCTTGAACTGTTCCCGGTAATATCAACAGATCAATAATTAAATTGATACCGGAAACCAGTCTTCATAATGTGCATATTTTAATAGAGATTTAGCTTTCCTTCATTTTCAAGAGGAAAACAATAAACAATAAAATATGGCACAAACTTTTTGTTTTGTTTCTTATATAAGTTTCAAGGACCAAAATTAATTTATTTTACATGACATAAGCGACATACAAACGTAATACGCAATCCCAAAATGGCGGTTGGAAAAACAATGACAAACGAGCTTAATGATAAATATTGGAATTTATTATGGGATTTATTTATATTTGACAGTAGAAATAGGTATGACAGCCATTCTTTCACCCGAAAAACCACTGAAATACACCCGGCAGCAAAGGCTTTGTTGTTTTTTATAATAACGAACTACGTGCACATTCACAAAGTGAATGTAGAAAATACACAATCTTGATCCCATTGCAAACATTTATAATAAATAACACTAACAACAAGGTAAAAAATCTTTATTGATGCACAAACATACTTTTTTACTTACCCAACGAACTTGGACTGGATTCAGTGGTACATCGAGGAAAAATGGGATTTTTGTCTGTTGTGATAGATTATACACACCCCTCGTATAAAAATTGTTTTCAAGTAAAAAATGTGCGTATAATCTACAACAGAAAACGGTATACATGTATTTGTATTTGGCTATTTGTGTTTTATTCTAAAATAATCAAAATCCCTCATTATTAATATACATGTATTTGTATTTGGCTATTTGAAATATTGTTTGTTTCAACTTTCAATTGGCAGTGATCTATAGTTGCTGAGAAAATTGTTATGAAAATTTTTTACCATTGACAGTATTTGTAGAAAATTGATGGGTTCCATGGAACATTTGTGTCGCCTGTACTACGGAAGAGCCATTTTTGACCAACTGAAACTCTAAAATCTGTAAAATCTAAATTTTAAGTATCAGGTACACAACTAAATCAAGTGATCAACTAATTCTGAAAGGTTGGTTGGAATATGACTTTTATTTTTGAAAGAATACCACATTAACAAACTAAATTAACAAATGAGCTATTTTGGCTCAGTGAACTTCTAAAATCTGAAATAAAGGGCTACGCCGAGCGCAGCATGATACGACCGCAGCATGTCGTCCACTGAAATTTGAAAAAGTGTAATTTAAAGTGAGTATGGACATAGGAAAGAGCTTGACACAATAATTAGATGGACGCAATAAGGAGATTGACCGAGTAATTAGCTGGACACAAACCAAGGAAAATAAAAATTAGCCCTTATGACTCCTTATGATTCCTCTTTGACCCTCTATAGCTCAGAAACGGTAAGAGCTACGCCGAATCCATTGACATTATGCTGAAAGCTTATATCAAGAAGAATCAAAAGAAAAAAATCCCATCGAAATGCGATGAAAAATAAAAATTTAAGGTAATCTGTAAATTTACGATTTTGGCCCCCTTCGGCCCCTCATGGCTCGGGAACGGCAAGAGCTACATCAAATCTGTTTAAATACTACTGAAAGCTTACATCAAGTAGAATCCAAAGAAAAAAATCCCATCGAAATCCGACTAAAAATAATTTTTTTTAGGTTATCTGTAAATTTACGATTTTCGCCCCCTTCGGACCCTCATAGCTCGGAAACGGTAAGAGCTACGCCAAATCCGCTGACATATAACTGAAAGCTTACATAAAGAGGAATCAAAGAAAGAAAATCCCATCGAAATTCGATGAAAAATAAAAATTTTAGGTTATCTGTAACTTTACAATTTTGGCCCCTTTCAGCCCCTCATAGCTCCGAAACGGTAACAGCTACGCCAAATCTGTTGTCATACTACTGAAAGCTTACATCAAGAGGAATCCAAAGAAAAAAATCCCATCGA
>MJUU01026888.1:42796-54790 GCA_002080025.1 Modiolus philippinarum | reverse complement strand
CTGAGAAAAGGACTTGAATGTGAAACTATGTCGCAATGTTTATGTGCTTATTGAACCATGAAAACAAGGTCAAGGTCATCCAAAATATATGCTGCTGGAAAGATCATCACTTGGTGGTGCTGTGGACCAAAGATGATGTTTGTATGTATTACCCTTGAAAAGTTATGAAGGTTTTAGAAAAAAGTTTACGCCGCCGCGCCGCCGTCGCCGCCGTCGCCGCCGGATTGCTATACCTATGTCTCGCTCTTTCGTCGCAGGCGAGACAAAAATATGGGGCAGCATAAAAGAAGGGCAGGAAAGGGTATTCCAATGTACCTCTCACTCGTAGAGTTGGGGGATTAATATGAACAAAAAGATAATATCCTTATTTTTTAAATAAGGTACAAAATACCCTGTCCTTGATAAACTGGAGTTTTCTATGTATCATGTGCATTTTTGTCACATGTACATTCACCCCATATCCTTTCATTTTTCCAATTTTATCCCTCTTATGGGACAACAATAATCTCCCACTTTCTTGAAGATGACTGTGCTGAATCTAACTTTCATGGTATTGAAGCCTTTGAATGAGAAATACTTAATGACTTACTCTGTAACCATAGCGATATATTTGTGTCATCATGTTTCATCCTATCTCTGTCTGGATTAGCCACAGCCTCTATTATACAATCTAATAACTGGGTCAAGGAAATATATTTGTACAAGTAAAACAAAATTTCAATACACAAAATGTATTTATCATTGGAGTCATAACAAATTGAAACGAAATCTAATACATAATGGTTCAATACATCTCAATGATCTTTAAGAAATAATTTGAGGCTGCAAGTGGTTTGTTCGAGATTTACATATGGGTGGCCATTATTTTCATTTTATTTTAACATTTTACCAAGAGCTTAGGGAAGTAGAGTGAGGAAAATAATAGACACCCATATGTACATGTAAATCAACTACAAACCACAGACAAACCCAAATTATTTCGATTCTAATGACATTTAATGATTGAAGCTGACCTATAGTGTACAAGACAAGGACAGTTATTACATACATGTAAGATTTACTGATGTTTTTTTATGCACAAATAAATAAAGGGCTATGCCGAGCGCAGCATGATACGACCGCAGCATGTCGTCCACTGAAATTTGAAAAAGTGTAATTTAAAGTGAGTATGGACATAGGAAAGAGCTTGACACAATAATTAGATACACGTAATAAGGAGATTGACCGAGTAATTAGCTGGACACAAACTAGGGAAAATAAAAATTAGCCCTTATGACTCCTTATGATTCCTCTTTGACCCTCTATAGCTTAGAAACGGTTAGAGCTAAGNAATTATTTCGATTCTAATGACATTTAATGATTGAAGCTGACCTATAGTATAGACAAGGACAGCCATGACATACATGTACATGTAAGATTTACTGACGTTTTTATGCACAAAAAAATACATATTGTATTATGTCACTTATTTCTGACAGCGTAAAGACTGTTGTGCATAGCTCATTATGTTATTGGCAATTTTCACATGGCTAGTCGTCATGGTTTCAATAATTGTTGACATTAATGAATTAATATTAGAATTACAAAAAGATGGCTCGAAATAATTTTTGGTAAATAAATACATCCACGTATATAATTTTTTGTCTATTGAATGGGTCCTAAGATTCTTACCTGACAATATCTTTTAAGTTTTAATCTCTGCTGCTTTCCACTATATCATGATTATATGCAGATCAAAGAAAGATACGCCCTTTAAGCAAAATGAAAACTTACCCTAAACAGATTTCCATATTACATGTATATCAAACATGCAATATATATAGTCCTTTGTAAATCATGTTTCAAAGGATTTGTGATTTTTTTATACACATGTAATCATTTCAGAAGATTTTTGTTTCGTTTTGTTTTGTTTATTTTTTGTTGTTTTTTTTTTGTCCGAATAATACAAGTTACACAGCCTCAAATTGTCAAAGCTTGCAAGTCACTCATCATGTAAATAAATCATACTGTAAGGATACAAGCTAACACATCATATGATAGAGATGTGAGGTATTTCAATGAATCAACAACTGGACCAATGAAGTTATCATATCTTTGTATCTGGGACAAAACCTGCAATAATAAAACAAAAGAATGAGAAACCTGATAACATGTATTTGGAATCATAGCCATCCCTTTTAAATAGCTAATGGCCTTAATGTCATTTTTCAATCATAAAAGTTATAATTTCATTAAATCATGTGCAGAAGAAATATAATCAGTGGTATGTATTGCTCACTTCTGTTAGGGCTATTCCATTTAAAATTCCCACCAGGGGGTGAAACACCAGTGAATTATTTTTCTGTTGGTGGTGGGTAAATTTCTATTGTATCCTAATAGTTTAATTATATTTTTTTTATCTTGGTGGAAGGTTGAAAAATAAGTGGCGTTCTACCCCCTGGTGGAAATTTTTACTGGAATATCCCTTATAGTTTCAGTAGTATACATATCCATGATTAATATTTACTAACATCAGTGTATACATTTTACATGTCTTATTTTCAGTATTCTTCTGTGAATAGCCATTTCCAATACAAGCTCAAATGCACTTGTCTTAGCTACAGGGATGAGATTCAAACATTTGATGACCCGCGGAAATAACCGGAAATCAGCCTGGCGGAAGTATACAATTACATATAAAAACGGAATCGGTCAGGATCGGACCCGCGGAAATCCGCGATTCCGCGGAAGTATCACATCCCTGTAGCTAAATGACCAATCAGAACCATTTATTTTTATGAATCAAAAACACTACAGTGGAACCTCCTAAAACCGGCCTCTGTTGGGACCAAGGAAATCGGCCGGTTTTAAATCCTGTCCTTACAATCCGAACACTTATACAGGAAGTGTAACATATGATCTGTAAGGTCAGTGTAGGCTGTGACTTAATTATTTCAGTATATTTTTCCTGCATTCTTGTAAATTTCAACCAAATTTTGGGTAATCTTTTCATATGCAGTTATTGATCAATGAGGATGGCAAGAGAAATGTGACTTGTTGAATAGATTTGGTCGATTTTATTGTCCGCAAAAAAATTCGTCAGATTTTCAGAGTTGAATTTTAGAAGAAACTAGAGGATGACATGCCCCGCGCAAGTTTAAATCAAACTGGGATTTTTTAGCAATATTTGTGTCTGCAAGACACATACATGTATAATGCCTCCGCTAGACACATGTTATTCTAGGTTGCACAGATAAACTATGTACCCTCTATTACTAAATCACCAAAAAATTAAAAGTTGAACTATGTATATTTTTGAAAAAATAAAAGAAAATGTGTCCATGGGACACGATGCCCCCACCATATAGATATCGGCAAGGAAGTAGATGAGTGACAGACCTGAAAAGGGGAGACACGGTACAACTCATCATACCAAAGCTTCATACCAAATATCAAATCATTCCTGCATACACAAGCTGAGAAATCCTTGATGAAAAATTTCAATATATGGCTATAAAGTTGTCGTCAAAGTACAACTCATCATACTAAAGCTTCAGACCAAATATCAAATCATTACTGCATACACAAGCTGAGAAATCCTTGACAAAAAATTTCAATATATGGCTATAATGGGAAAAAATCAAAGTTGTCGTCAAGCAGGAAGTAGATGAGTTACGGACTTGAAAGGGGCGACACGGTACAACTCATCATACTAAAGCTTCAGACCAAATATCAAATCATTACTTTCTACATGTATATGGCCAGAATTCAGAATTCAGAGGGGTCGGTTTTCAGAGGAAATTTTAACCTATTTATATAGGTAAAAATTCCGGACCAAAACTTATCCTTTGGTTTATAGAGGGATCCGGTATTTAGAGGGGCCGGTTTTCGGGAGTTCCACTGTATCCATAATACAACATCACAAATCAGGTGATGTCACAATGAAAAGTATGTAAAGGTGTCTGCAGGGTATTAATTTCCTATTATAGAATTTTGTAAAATTTTCTGTGTAGAAACATAACTGTATTATTGTTCAAAATGTAAAATAAAATTTGGGTGTCACCGTGCATTTAAACGCAAAATCTGAAATTTAAAATTTCAGGATTTTACATAGAAATGATAGGGAAAATGATCATATGGGATGATAGTTTGAAAAATCTATTATAGATTTTTTTCATACTGTGCATGTGTTTAATTATCATTATATAGTTTACATATAAAAAGTAAAAATTAGGGGTCACCGTTGAAATAAGAGAGATAAATTGCAAAATGTTAATTTCTCTAGTGATATCCTTGTTAAAATATTTTAAATATTATCTCCGTTGAATAATTTCTGTGTTCAGTAAATCCAGCAACAGATTTAAAGCTCATGTGTTTTAGCTCAAGTTTTCTAACAAAAATGTTATAAAAATGATTTTAGGAATATAAATTTTAAATACATCTGAACTTTCTTTTCATTTAAAATAACTATTTTGTTAAATTTCTTAATGAATGAAACCTAAATGAACAATTATTAGACAAAAATGGCGGAATAATACCACCGAGACACCTTAAATGGGCGGAGTCCTTGCATTTGCATTAAAGGTTGCAGAACATTGAAAATGATAAATTACCGAATAAACAGCGGATTACATTCGATCAAAATCCAAGATTGGTATATCTTCATTTCATGCAAGAAATTCAGTCTTTATTCTCTTATATTACTGCTCTCTACTTGAGAAAGACATTCATGAAAGATATCCTAATCTTAAATATGATCTCATGTAAGAAGCTATTATTCTCACTTTTGAGGCAGAACAGTTCCTATTTTTAGCGGTGTGAGATTTCCTTGTCTTGTACCCCCCGGTACAAGACAGAATTTACCAAGCAACGTATTCTGACGTCATTGACGTCACTTAGGAATGACAGATGACAAGAACGGCATGGTGGAGAATAAATCGTAGTTTGTGATTACAAAAGTGAGAAAATAAATTAAACACCATTAAAAATGCAAGATTAAGAAATCTCGGACACCCTCAGGTAAGATTTCAATTGTTCTCTGACTCGGCAAGCCTCATCAGAGATATATTGAAATCTTACACTTGGGTGTCTGAGATTTCTTGATCTTGCCTTTTCAACGGTGTTAGATTCATATATTCTACACTTACATATTCAAATAACACTCCTGGATTACTGTGACTAAGTTTTCCTAGCTGTCTTCCGGAAGGCTTCACATTTTCTTTGGATAAACGTCTGGAAAAAAAAATAATGAAAGCCAGGTCAAACAAGAGCTGTCGCCAAATGGCAGCCAAATATACCCCCCGCTCATTGAACCCTGAATCGATATGGCAAGTGTAAATTTAAGATGGTGTGGACACATTACAGGTGTGGACACATTACAGGTGTGGAAANTGTAAATTTACGATTTTGGCCCCCTTCGGCCCCTCATAGCTCGGAAACGGTAAGAGCTACGCCAAATCCGCTGACATATAACTGAAAGCTTACATAAAGAGGAATCAAAGAATAAAATCCTATCGAAATTCAATGAAAAATAAAAATTTTAGATTATCTATAACTTTACAATTTTGGCCCCTTTCAGCCCCTAATAGCTCCGAAACGGTAACAGCTACGCCAAATCTGTTGTCATACTACTGAAAGCTTACATCAAGAGGAATCCAAAGAAAAAATCCCATCGACATCCGAAGAAAAACAAAAATTTTAGTTTATCTGTAAATTTACAATTTTGGCCCCTTCAGCCCCTCATAGCTCGGAAACGGTAAGAGCTACGCCAAATCCGTTGACATGATCCTGAAAGCTTACATCAAGAGGAATCCAAAGAAAAAAATCCCATCGAAATCCGATGAAAAATAAAATTTTTTGGTTATCTATAAATTTACGATTTTGGCCCCCTTCGGGCCCTCATAGCTGGGAAAGGAAACAAGTTACCAAAAATTTAAAAGTAGAGCGCTATGATAATTTTTCATTAGGAAACATTTGGAAAAAATTGCATCAAAATCGGACTAAAAATAAAAAAATGAAATTTTTGAAATTCGCCCCTTTTGGGCCCCATTTATCTCGTGAACGGTACATGCCACGTGAAATCCGTTGGCATACTCCAGATTGGAAATTTTCTAAGGAGTTTACTGAAAGAAACCCCATCAAAATCCGATAAATAATAAAGATTCTACAGTCAAATATGTGAAAACAACCAATTTAACCCCTTTTGGCCCCTTTTTCTAAAACCGGCGGGGCCAGGAGCAAAATTTTTGCGGTCGTATAAAAATGCATGTTGTATTATGTCATTTATTTCATCGTATAGACTGTTGTGCATAGCTCATTATGTTACTGGCAATTTTCACATGGCTAGTCGTCATGGTTTCAATAATTGTTGTCATTAATGAATTAATATTAGAATTACAAAAAGATGGCTCCAAATATTTTTTGGTAAATACACATGTAAATACATCCATGTATATAATTTTTAGTCTATTGAATGGGTCACAAGATACTTACCTGACAATATCTTTTAAGTTTTAATCTCTGCTGCTTATACGCAGATCAAAGAAAGATATGTCCTTAGAGCAAAACAAAAGCTTATCCTAAACAGATTTCCATATTACATGTATATCAAACATGCAATACATATCATCCATTGTAAATCATGTTTCAAAGGACTTGTGATTTTTTTTACACATGTAATCATTTTAGAAGATTTTTGTTTTGTTTATTTTTTGTTTTGTTTTTTTTTGTCCGAATAATACAAGTTACACAGCCTTAGATTGTCAAAGCTTGTAAGTCGCTCATCATGTAAATCAATCATATTGTAAGGATACAAGCTAACACATCATATGATAGAGATGTGAGGTATTTCAATGAATCAACAACTGGACCAATGAAGTTATCATATCGTTGTATCTGGGACAAAACCTGCAATAATAAAACAAAACAATGAGAAACCTGATAACATGTATTTGGAATCATAGCCATCCCTTTTAAATAGCTAATGGTCTTAATGTCATTTTTCAATCATAAAAGTTATAATTTCATTAAATCATGTGCAGAAGAAATATAATCAGTGGTATGTATTGCTCACTTCTGTTAGGGCTATTCCATTTAAAATTCCCACCAGGGGGTGAAACACCAGTGAATTATTTTTCTGTTGGTGGTGGGTAAATTTCTATTGTATCCTAATAGTTTAATTATATAATTTTTTTTCTCTCTTGGTGGAAGGTTGAAAAATAAGTGGTGTTCCACCCCCTGGTGGGAATTTTTACTGGAATAGCCCTTATAATTTCAGCAGTATACATATCCATGATTAATATTTACTAACATCAGTGTATACATTTTACATGTCTTATTTTCAGTATTCTTCTGTGAATAGCCATTTCCAATACGAGCTCAAATGCACTTGTCTTAGCTAAATGACCAATCAGAACCATTTATTTTTATGAATCAAAAACACTTCAGTGGAACCTCCTAAAACCCACCTCTGTTGGGACCAAGGAAATCGGCCGGTTTTAAGGAGGTTCGGAAATCCTGTCTTTACAATCCGAACACTTATACAGGAAGTGTAACATATGATCTGTAAGGTCAGTGTAGGCTGTGACTTAATTATTTCAGTATATTTTTCCTGCATTCTTGTAAATTTCAATCAAATTTTGGGTAATCTTTTGATCAATGAGGATGGCAAGAGAAATGTGACTTGTTGAATAGATTTGGTCGATTTTATTGTCCGCAAAAAAATTTGTCAGATTTTCAGAGTTGAATTTTAGAAGAAACTAGAGGATGACATGCCCCCGTGCAAGGTTAAATCAAACTGGGATTTTTTAGCAATATTTGTGTCTGCAAGACACATATATGCAGACACATATAATGCCTCCGCTAGACACATGCTATTCTAGGATGCACAGATAAACTATGTACCCTCTATTACTAAATCACCAAAAAATTAAAAGTTGAACAATGTATATTTTTGAAAAAATAAAAGAAAATGTGTCCATGGGACACGATGCCCCCACCATATAGATATCGGCAAGGAAGTAGATGAGTGACAGACCTGAAAAGGGGAGACACGGTACAACTCATCATACCAAAGCTTCATACCAAATATCAAATCATTCCTGCATACACAAGCTGAGAAATCCTTGATGAAAAATTTCAATATATGGCTATAATGGGAAAAAATCAAAGTTGTTGTCAAACAGGAAGTAGATGAGTTACGGACTTGAAAAGGGGAGACATGGTACAAATCATCATACTAAAGCTTCAGACCAAATATCAAATCATTACTTTCTACATTTATATGGCCTGAATTCAGAATTCAGAGGGGTCAGTTTTTAGAGGAAATTTTAACCTATTTATATAGGTAAAAATTCCGGACCAAAACATATCATTCGGTTTATAGAGGGATCCGGTATTGAGAGGGCTGGTTTTCGGGAGTTCCACTGTATCCATAATAAAACATCACAAATCAGGTGACATCACAATGAAAAGTGTGTTAAATGGGCGGAGTCCTTGCATTTGCATTAAAGGTTGCAGAACACTGAAAATAATAAATGACCAAAATAAACAGCTGATTACATTCGATCAAAATCAAAGATGGGTATATCTTCATTTCATGCAAGAAATTTATAGTCTTTTTCTCTCATATTACTGCTCTCCACTTGAGAAAAGACATTCATGAAAGATATCGTAATCTTTGATATGATCTCATGTAAGTGGCTATTATTCTACACTTACATATTCAAATAGCACTCCTGGATTACTGTGACTAAGTTTTCCTAGCTGTCTTCCGGAAGGCTTCACATTTTCTTTGGATAAACGTCTGGAAAAAAAATAATGAAAGCCAGGTCAAAAATAGATGCATTTGCCATGTTTACATGAAAATACTGCAATAAAAGATGTTATTGTTATCTCTTTTTATAAAAGACACTTTTTCATTATATTTTGATATTTCCTTATAATTTTATTTTGTTGTTGTCCATGTATGAGAGCTACACAAATATTCTTCTTGTGTACGTTTTACATTCATGTAGATGCCATCCCCTTCTGGCCTCAATCAGTAACCATCAACTGAATTTTCAGTAATTGTTGTCTTCAAAAATATTTCTATTTACTTAATCTACATCTCTGAGTCCTAGCAAAATAATATGCAAATTACAGAATATCTAATTCTTGTACATGATGTAATGTTTTTTTCAAAAATCATGCCTTATTAATCTGTTGTGTCTGATAGAATATTTTGTTATGTTTGTCACTTGGTTTTTGTTACGTTTGTCACTTGGTGTGCAGCCCTGATAAGTTTAAGACAGATAGACAGACTGGTATAGTGAAACTATACACCCTTTAAACGTTTGTCTAAACATTCATACCGTCTTGTTCAACAATAATTTGGACTCATTACACTCGGGACGATTTAAATATTTAATGCCATTCTATGGAATATCCTGTGCAGAAACGTTGGCCTTTTGTTTACCTTTTTGCGACAGATGGCCTGGTAAAGGTCTATCAGACTGCGTTGTGACAAGGTTGGCAACCTTCAACTTTCAGATATTTTTACTTTAAACCACACGGAAAAGGTCTTAGAATCCCAAAAGCAACAGCCGTTCTGTAATTCAGATATGTGCAGAAGCATCAAAAGAAATCTGCATTATGCATTTTGCAACTTTGAACAGCGGCAATCAAAAATCCGTAACGATTGGACTGATGGGCGTAATGCCGTAATTTTGACCCCAAATCAGTGAAAATTACAGGAAATCCATAAGGGTTGGCATCTATGTGTTTTATTAACATTCAGCTGTCTCGCAATGTATATTTTTACTGTAAAATGAATGACTTAGTTTTTTAACAAACATTCGGGAACAATACGTACTTCATAATATACTTTGCTTTCTCCAGACAATCAGCACGTATACAGATCAATTTAGAATGATGGCTATAAGTATCGTTCTTCCAGTTTCCGTATAACCTGTACCTGTAAAAATCAACAATATTCTTGTTTGGGAAATTACAGCCAGAATTGTTTTCTGAACTGCTTGGCTCTGAATTCTTACAACTCATGCATATATGTAGTTCTATTCCATTAATTTTTATATAAAACTGCTAAAATTTAGTTCTGGCATAAATTCCATAAGTACATGTTGTTTTGAACCTAAAAATACTGATTGAGGGTATTTCTTTCAAAGATTTGATACATGTACATGTATTATTCATAGCTTAAATTGTGGATATGGCTGTTTCCTCTCAAACTGTCACTTCAGGAAGATTTCATACTATAGTTTGTTTGATTGAAATTTGATAATGCAACTCATATTTTTTCAAAATGTGCTTTGGGTCGTTGTCACTTTGACACATTCCCCGTTTCCTTCTTTTTTCTATTTAGTTTTTTTTTTTTCTCCCAAGGTAAATTTTTCTTTGATTTTTTGAGAATGTAGTGGTTAAAGTCTTTCGAGTCGCTTGTCTTTTTTTTTTTATATATATTAAGTATTTCTTAAAGTATTGATTTCTCTTAATGACTTTGGATTTTCAATGTTTTCTGTACAATAGTGCTTCATAAATTTTAATGCAGGAACCAATACTAATTTTTGTGGCTTTTGTCATCACCTGGTGAAATTCTTGTTTTTTCTTTGGTTTTTTTGTGTGTTTTTTTTTTTATCATTAATACTATATTTCGGCCTATATGACCTTCGACTAGGGGACTACCGGTCTAAATACGGAGAAGATGGATATCACGAGAGAAGGCAGACATAATGGCGTGCCACAGATATTACCTGTAAAAATCTTGCCAAATCTTGAACTTAATCAAAAACGAGAAATAAAACATTAGTTATCTGTACTATGCAAATATTAAACTTCAATACATAAATAATTTTATAAAATAGACTGCTTCTTTACATTCATGACAAAGGGTCGAGCAGTTCCAAGAAAATGGATGATTTTTTGTTCAAGGAACTGTCATTGTTTTTCACCTGCACTAGTTTGTATAAGGACTGTTATATGCATGTCCAGTATGCTGTGGTTAGCTCGCCGAAAATGTTCACCTACTGGGCAATCCTTATTATTTTTATCTGCTGGGTCTATATTTCTATTTCTATTCTCAACATTTGTACCATATAACTTTGAATAACTATCCCTTAAGACTATATGCTTCCATCATCCCTGTACTTATCCATTCTAAGGTGATATGTACCTACACATACTTGATATAAATTACCTAAGTTCATATGGATACAACTTCAATAGAGACCATAACTCCTCCGATAAACAACAATTATTGGACAACATGGACATACTAGGTAACAGGACTTCATCCAACATATTCAGGAAGCCATAATAAGCTACATCATCTTCGGGACTAATACCTCCATCTTGTCTCTGTAATATATATATTAAGGGTGATGAAACAAGAAAAGAAAATAATCGGATTTTCATGACTACACAAGAAGCATCTACAGACAAAATATTTTTCCTTAAATACTTGTAGTATCTAAGATCTGGACTCTTACAACAAGCACCCTAAAAGATGTCTCGCCCGTCCCTGCTGGCCTCTAAATTGATGTGAAATCTAAGTGAACTAATCAGAAAAGTGAACATGCTCACTAGACTGTGAAATTGAGGTCAAGGACAAAAGTCACCTGCCAGACTGACATGTACTACCCTAGACCAACCTACAAACCAAATATTATTAACCTACCACTTCTAGTTATTGAGAAATGGACTTAAGCAGAAAAACTTAACGTGGCCACTGGACCGTGAAATTGAGGTCAAGAACAAAAGTCACCTGCCAGACTGACATGTACTACCCAAGACCAACCTATATACCAAATATTATCAATCTACCACTTCTAGTTATTGAGAAATGGACTTAAGCAGAAAAACTTAACGTGGCCACTAGACTGTGAAATTGAGGTCAAGTACAAAAGTCAACATTTCCTAACCAAGACCAACCTATATACCAGATATTCTCAACCTACCACTTCTAGTTATTGAGAAATGGACTTAAGCAGAAAAACTTAACATGGCCACTAGACCGTGAAA
>MJUU01026888.1:7674-38993 GCA_002080025.1 Modiolus philippinarum | reverse complement strand
CCCCTTTTTCCAGATAATATTCAAAGACAAATTATCTCCCCTTAAAAATTTCGGGCAGCAACCATATTACTTCATGCCCATCTTCAGATAGTGTACTATAACTGTGTAACATTTCATCAAAATCCAAGTAGCCATTTAGGAGAACATGCGCTGACAAGGTACATGGACGGACAAAAGACGGACTGACGGACAGACAGACGGACGGACGGACAGGGTGATTCCTATATACCCCCCAAACTTTGGGGGTATAATAATTTACCTACCTACCTACCTACTCACATTCAAAATTGATAGTCGATAAACAGCAAACAAACATTTTATTAAGGATGGCCTTATTATAAATATGCAGCAAACCAAATTACGGCGAAAATATTGGATGGGTTGATGGACAGCCAGACAAGTGTATTCCAGTATACCCCTCACTAGTCAAATGAAAGAATAATTAGGGCTGTTTGTGTGTGTGGGGGGTGCTGGGGGTGGGAAAGGCACTTAAACAAAAATTTGATGGGTTGTGGGAATATTGAAGACTTGCACTATAGAAACACAGATAAATTACAGTAAAATTTTATGCATGGTGGGTCCTTTATAAAAGTGCCTTCAGACCCTCCCATTCAATTAATTCTGGAATAGCCCTTAGCACAAAATGGTCATACCTTTGTCATAAATGTTTTCCCCAGTCTAATTATTTTAGCTATGAGTACTGGATCATATGCTGTATAAGGTCCTAGATATCTAATGACAGAAAACACATGGTTATGTAATTCTCTGAATGTATGGACCTGTAGCACTTTGTTATCTTTACTTTTCTTTGCCTTCAGTATCCTTTTAGGCAGGCCAGAGTTTCTGAAATAGAAATCATCATTACATGTAAAAATTACACATTTATATACACATGTAGTTTCAATCATTGCTTATGTTCGTCTTTTTATTGATGTTTTTTCTTGTGTGATTTCCAGGAGAATTGTGACAAGAGATTGTGTTTTTAGGCCATTGTGGGTGTTTCCTGTTATCTTTTTTATTCCAACTGCAAAATTTCTTGATTCTCTCTAAAGAGAGGTATAAATTTCTAGTGATCATCAATTTTCGACAAATGGAAACTAGCGTAAAGAGCAAATACATAGATATACAAGTTACATTTCAAACAACTGGATGACTCTATATGCTGTATCGGACACGAGTGCTTTTGTCAGGCAAAAGATGACAGTGATTGTAAGAGGGCTTTACAAGTTAATTTTATGACAGTTGATGCTCTCGCATCCATAGGTTTTAATAAGACATACATGTAGACGTGACATTATTCGACAATAAGCAATGAATTCCGCTCAAGGGTTTAGGGTCTTCTTGAACTTACTATAATGTATGAGCAAAGCCTCATGGTAACTTCAAGATGAGACCTACAATAGAAGCATTTTTCCATTGCTTGGTTTAACCATGAATTTGTAGAGACTTTGTGTATATATTTCATTACTGTAAATATTTTTGCAATTTTCACGTTTGGAATGGAAGCGCGAAAATTAAACGGCACAAATATACTTGACTATTATTTAAGTCAATGGTCAACAATTTGGCAGCACAAATTCAAAACTGTGCGAACTAAAATCCTGTCAATTTACCGGGAAATAAAGACGGCGCGAAAATTTTCCGGTTTACAGTATATTGTTATTGTGAATTTTCTGAATAAAATACTGTTTATGCTAATGTGCATTTCCTCGATATCCTTTCATTGTTAAGAAATACTTTAATTTCACAATATTTCAATTTTGTGCTTCCATTAACCTTGCAAATAAAGCAAAAATCAAAACTTCACCAAAATTTCACCCTATACAGTATTCTTTTTTGCAAGTACACAAACACATTTCCTAAAACTTGTCAGTTGTAAACATTAGGCATAATATTTTCAGTAACTTACTCTTTGTATAATGGAGCTATCATTGTATGAACAGTCTCACACACTTTCATTGTCAGTGGCTTGTAAGATGTTGCAAAGAACTCTGGTAGTCTGTCCAAGATCTGTTTCACACTGTCCCAACACCCAAACTGTAATAACTCTCCACAAAGTCCCAACTTCTGATTGGTTGAATGCTGCAAAAGAAACAATAAAGGCTGACTGAGAGAATTACTTGGTGTCAATTACATGGGATCAAACATAAACTGTCATGCATAAACTGTTTGAAATATTGAAATGAAAACTGTAATGGAGGACAATCATTCTAAGCTAAAAGAAAATTTTCCAAACTTCAATCAAAACAAAATTTTCAGATTTCATACGTCATAAAGCTATCCCTTTTATTTCCTGTGAAGGCAATAAAAACATTTTTACAATTCAAATATGAGCTAGTGTTTTTCTCCAACATACATGTACATGCATTTTTAACAAACAGCTCTCCAAATTTCATTTCCATGAATTGTATTCTTCCAATCACTCCTGAATTTATTTTTGCAATGGCACCTATAAGTTGGAGTTTTGAAATACTTAGAATTGCTGTTTGTTTATCCATACATGTACATGTACAGTTGACCTTCGATGGCAAGAACTGCAATAATTCTAACACCATGGATGTCTCAAACCCTTCATTCGAATTTATACACATTTAGACCTATGATAGCTTGAACACCCCTCTGGCTTTTAATGTTTTGTGAAGACCTACTAAGATACCAAAATGTGAAATCTTACCACATCAATAATTGCATCTTCATCAGATTTTTTGTCATCTGTCTTGTCAGCTAATGATACAACATTTAATTTCCTGGCATGGGCTTTAGCACTAGTCACATCTTTCTCGTGATATTCCCAAATTTTACTGTCTGGTGGTGAAAGCTGAAACAGATAAAAACATCTGAACATTATTTTCAATACATATGAAAAAGAAAAGAAATGGGGTAAGTGTCAAGGAGACAACATCCCATATCCAGGTTAAAACGACCCAAAACAAAGCATCTAGGGGTCACCGTACGGTCTTCAACACAGTGAGGAACCTCACACAATATAGCAAGCCCTAAATGGCCCCAAAAAGGGTAAAAAGTGAATAAATCAATGGAAACAAACCACATCCAATGACCCAAATATCAAGAAACTAAAATTTCATAAGAAGACACAGACAAGCCAGTCACCAACATATTCCTGACTTGGGACAGGCGCAATAAATTGCGATGGGGTTAAACTTGTTTTCTTGGATCCAAACCCTTCCCCTATGTGTGGTGAATGGCTAAAAAATAAATACACAAAAAGACTCACCGTAAAAATCAAACTAGAAAAAAGTCCAACTTATCAAGACGAGTACCCTTACAATGAATTACATAAAACATGAAAACAATACATTTTTTAGGCTCAGGGATGGTTTTGCTTACCACACAAACTAAGCAGAAATAGCTATCCTGAAGCAAAATATGGCTATATAATAAAAGAATTATCATGGACAGTTCTGTACATTAATAGCGGACAGGACAGAACCATCTCTATAGGCTATAGGACCAGACCATTCTACATTGTATATTAAAAATCCAAGTTTTATTCTTCTAGCTAAAGGACACTAAGATTTCAAACAGATAGGAAAGTACTGATATGAACTTTGCATGTAATCCCATGTAAGGAGAAAAATTGTAATGGTAGCTCTATAGACAAGTAATTTGTTTGCAACAGCTTGCAACACCGTGTGGAATCCTTGAAATCTGTATTGTAACTTTGGTTTGCTTTTATATTCATGGTTGTGTCTTCAATTACTAGCTTCACACTATGACATGGTTCATCCATATTCTCCATCATCAAAATCAAATACCATATAAACTGATTATAAGTCAGAAATTTGGGAGCTAGAATTCATTTCCAGAGAAGGGATCAGACTTATAAAGTACAGTTTTTCTGGTAAATATAAAACGCAGGATTTTACATCATAATGTCTTTTTGCAGCGGGGGATGAGCTTTACATTCCCGAAGAGACAAACTTGACATTTCTCTCAGTGTAGGATGACTTTATTTTTGTTGCCACTTTTGGAAATGTTTGGAAGAGTTCATGGTCTTTCCATTTTCAATTCATTTGGGAAAACAATGTTTGATTGTCAAATCGGTGTTCCATGCATGCTGTCAATGATAAAAATTTTATTAAGGGGAGAAAAAGTTTACTGGAAGCCCCATGTTTGTTTATGTTGACCCGGATGTTTAAAGGTAATTTCTAGTGATTGGATATATCACCCTCTAAGGAACAATTAGATTATTGATTTTTCTCTAATTAAGATGGTAATTAAGGACAATCTGATGTTCGAGATAATCTGTAATGAGTATTAATGTCAGACTGTTTTATTGTTTATTGTCATTTATAAAGTTTGCTTTTAACTTTTACTAATCACAATCTTTCTCCTGGGTTTTATATACTGTGAATGCACTATTATTCGTGGGGAGCCAATTTTCGTGGATTTCGTGGTTGACTCTAACCACGTAATTAAAGACCCAACGAAATACAAAATTCCCATAACCTTTCAATGGCGAAAGTCTGAAACCACGAATTTAGGAACCCGGGAATGTATGAATTTTAGCAAAACCACGAAAACTGGAACCCACGAAAATAAATGCATCCACAGTAAATGAAAAGGGGTGCATTTTATGCTCCAATGCGTTTTATATTCAACTAAAAATGGTAACTGAGAACCAAGGAGGAAGTTCGAGAATGTAAAATGTCTGGGAGACACATGCAGTGATGACCAAATACAGTTTGCCAGTACAGTGAAACCTGTCTTTAGAGACCTCTGCTATGACGTATGAGAGACCGACCTCTTTTGGAAGACCACCACATTTTGTCAAATCTGTGTAAAATTCATATGAAATAAACCTCTTTTGAAAGACCCACTGTCTTGAAAGACTACTTTCTGATGGCAGAAGGGGAGGTCTCTCAAGACAGGTTTCACTGGCAAACTGTATTTCAACAATCTTCTGGGTGTATTGAGACATGATTTATTACTTTTAATAAACATTTTTTGAGTTGTTTTCTTACTTAATTCATGATATTTTCATTGCAGCATCATGGAGGTACTTAATGTGAAATTACGTTTCACTATTTATGTACTATGTTGATTTCACTAATTACCGAAAAACGACCATAACTAACACCTTTCTCTCAGGAGTGTCATATCGTATCTTACTGAACATTTCCTATTTTTTTTTAACATTTAGTCCATATAATTGACATAATTTATATTTTGATTCTAAATGAAGAGCTGCTATAAAAATATTAAATATTGGAAACTTGTACTTTTGAACTAATTTCGTTAATCACATTTTTGGGTTAATGGTCGTACCATAGAAGTAAACAAAGTTCAGTTATTCCCCCTTAATACAATGTCTTGACTAGAAAAATGAAGAAAGTAGCTTTTAGCACATATAAATTGATTATCACGCAGCATTTTTTTCATGAAGAAGATAATCTTTTATTCCAATGTAAACAATCTAATAAATTATAGCGATTTCATGTTAAAAATTTGACACACAACTTGACCACAATCTTTGACCAACTTACAATAGTGATCAACACAAAATACAAAATTTTATTTCCTGAAAAGACCTTCTGACTTATAATCAAAAATATACGGTACTTTTCACGGATTTTTAATGCATTTTCCCTATATTTTCAAGGATCATGATTTTCATATTTAAACCATTTTGTTAAATCTCTCATTTTGTAGGAATAAAATTGTCATTTCCACTTTCTTAATGTGCCATGAAACACTTGTTTTATTTGTTATGTTTCAATAATTCTGTTCACTCTTGTTTAGTTGCCAAAACAAAAATCACAAGGCAGGACATATTTTTCAGTAAAATTGTAGTTTTAATGAATCTCATGGAACTAATAGAAACCTTAAGTTAACAATTTTTTAAAGTAATTTCAAGTCCTTGATTTTCCACGTCAAGTTCTTTTAAAGGTTTTCAAAACTCATATAGATTTGAGGTCATTGTTGACTTGCAACAGGTAAATACCTGCAATTTCAGACATTAAATAAAACTTATATTACATTTACTAAAGGTTTAAGACTTAAAAAATATATTAACTTACATGTGGGTACAATAAATCAAGGTCTACCAATCCATGTTCTAACAGAACAGCAGCCATTTTATACAGGGACTGTGGAGTCTCTTCTGACTGTAAATAAACCAAACATACATGTGTAACATATAATTCTAACAATACAGCAGCCATTTTATACAGGAACTGTGGAGTCTCTTCAGACTACAAATAAATCAAAACTTAAGTTACTATAGATTTTAAAACATAATGAATTTATTTTACATGTACAAAAATAACACTTGAACAAGATGTGCTTGTGAAACACTACATATGCCCCCAGCTTCTACAGTAAAATATATGAAAATACCCAATTTAACCCCTTTTTGACCTCCATGACCTTGACCTTTGACCTAATTCTTGGCATATTAATGTTCGTCTTGACTAGACCTATACACTAGCCAATTCTTAAGCCAAGTATTAGAAGTCTATCTTACACAGTTCGAAAGTTGTTTTTTACCATAAAAACATCCAATTCAACCCCTTAATTCTAAAACAGATGAAGCCCCTTTAGGCCTCTTGTTTATTGAAATGGTTTAAATTGTTAAATGTATCTGTGTAAACATGCTATAAGAAAACCTACAGAAAAACGCTGCATCAAAATAAACGTATGACAAAAAAAATTAAGAATTCTTTTTTTTCCCTATTTGTCCCCTTTTGGGCCTCTTGTTTCTTATTAATGGTAAATGCTACCTCAAATCTGCTGACATACTACAGTTGTGTAATTTTATTGGCAATAACATAAAACAAACGCCGTCTCAATAGGATAAATAATTAGGATTCTAGTCAAATATGTTAAAATATGTTAAAACAGCCAATTTCACCCCTTTTTAACCTCTGTGACCTTGACCTTTGACCTATTTTTTTTTTGCATATTTATGTTCCTCTGGACTAGACCTATACACTTTCCAAGTATGAAAAGTTTATCTTACATAGTTCAAAAGTTAAAGCCAAGGTAAAAGTTTCGAACTCACAGACAAACAGACACACAGACAGGACAAAAACAATATGCCCCCGATCCTCGATCTTGAGGCATAAAAATTCACAGCTATCTGCAATCATAGTTTCCAAGGTACACATAAAAAGAGATATCATATAAAATACATGTACTAGGGGTAGAGGAAGAATGAACAAAGCTACTTTAATGCCAAAAATATACTTGTAGATATACCCCATCAAGGGGATTAATGACTGCAAATTAATATAAAATGATTGCCATATGATTTGAAGTTATTGAGAAATTGATTTACAATGTACATGTACTTCACTGTCACTGTGATGTAATGAAAAGTTGATGACAAACTATAAGTTCCCTATAAGTTTTACAATTCATTAAATTAAATTGCATCTGTTTATGGATCTAAACATAAAATTTATCAAAACTCACTCAAGCATAAAAATTCATGGAAAAAGTCCATCTTGTAACAATAATTGTTCTTCTGTTGAAAGTAAGAAAGATAATCCATACTTACAGAATAAAATTTAAATTTAAATCCCAGGATGTTACACAGAGTCTTTGGTTCACTGACATATTCTTTGAACATTGGAATGTAAAACTGATCAAGTTCTGGTCGATTCTCAAATGACTCCAACAATATGTCTAACACACGGTTTGGGTCAAGGTCAAAACAACCTACAAATTCAAATAAGGAAAATATTTTTATCAAGTTAGAGTAAAGTCACAATGACACCATCTATGAATCATAATAGGGAAAAAATCAATTGAACTGAGGGAAAATCTTTCTAAGTGCCCCTGAAAATGTTAAAAGCTTTAATTTGAAAATCAAATACATTTTGATGAATCTACATGTATTATTCAAAATTTTTTCATTTTCCCTGCATGAACATAATCTGGTAAAGACTCTAGTTCAAACATAGTACCAGAAGTTCAATGTATGTGACCCTGAAAAGGACTTTTGTAATACTCCAATCTGATTGGTTGAATTCATTACCTCCACATTGCAGAGTCAAACTCTAGGAATCCTCACGTTCTAATGGCTCGAAGAGACTAACCAATCAAAATTCAGTTTACAAAATGATTATCATTCGTTCTCGACTAGAGTTCCATCTTGACCTTTAAGTAATTTAAAATTTCTCTCACCCCAGAAATAAACATTATACAAATGTATTTACTTACCAATCAGTGACTTGAGATTTTCAATAACCTGGGAAGGAGTGATCTTTTCTGTAATTTCCTGATTAAGTTCTACAATCAGCTTGGAATAACCTTCATTTTCTTCACGTAACAAATTAAATTTCATCTGTTTATAACTGAAATAAGAAACATAGTCTAGTAAATATCATGATTAATACAATAATCTAAATCTCCTGCACAAAACTAGAATGCTTGTTAATAGGTAATCAACAATTACAAAGGTCGCCTTGTTATGGCACGTTGTAGCAGCAACCAAATTTTGCCTGTATGCTGACATACTATCAAAATTGCATGCATATGCAAGGTTACCTGAACCAATAATGTACAGTTACTGAGCTATGAACTCTCATGTATACATTAATGTAAGTCATTCATGCATAAAATGTAGGTTTAAGTGACCTTATTTTGTCTGAATGCTGAGCTACCATCACAGATGCATGCACATGCAAGATGATCCTACCATATACAGTGACTGAGATCTGAACTCGGACGTAAACTTGAATGTAAGTCACTAAAGCGGAAAATATAGGTCAGAGTGACCTAATTTTGCCTGGATGCTGACCTACCATCAGAGATGCATGCACGTGCAAGGTTAGATGATCCTAATATGTACAGTGACTGAGATCTTAACTCGGATATAAACTTGAATATAAGTCACTCAAGCGTAAAATATAGGTCAAAGTGACCTAATTTTGCCTGGATGCTGACCTACCATCAGAGATGCATGCACATGTAAGGTTAGATGATCCTTCCAGGTACAGTGACTGAGATCTGAACTCAGACGTAAACTTGAATGTAAGTCACTCAAGCGGAAAATATAGGTCAGAGTGACCTGATTTTGCCTGGACGCTGACCTACCATCAGGGGTGCATGCACATGCAAGGTTAGATGATCCTACCATGTACAGTGACTGAGATCTGAACTCGAACGTAAACTTGAATGTAAAGCACTCAAGCGGAAAATATAGGTCAAAGTGATCTAATTTTGCCTGGATGCTGACCTACCATCAGAGATGCATGCACATGCAAGGTTGGATGATCCTAATATGTAAAGTGACTGAGATCTCAACTCGGATATAAACTTGAATATAAGTCACTCAAGCGTAAAATATAGGTCAAAGTGACCTAATTTTGCCTGGATGCTGACCTACCATCAGAGATGCATGCATATGCACAGTTATTGTACTATGTATAGTAACTGAGATATGAACTAAAATGTAAATTTGAATGCAAGCCACTCAAGCAGAAAATATAGGTCAGAGAGACCTAATTTTCTTGGAGGCTGTGAGTAAACCCAAGATGCACCTGCATGCAAAGTTTGATGACCCTACACTGCATAGTTACTAAGATATATACCCAAATGCGGACGCAGGCGAAGATGCGGATGCAGACGAGGACGCCGGGGGTACTCCAATAGTCCCCCTCAACTTCGTTGAGGCGAACTAAAAACATAACCTACTTTCAGTTGTTTGAATTTTTTTTGTCTCAGTGCAAGGTTGAATATTTAGAAATTCACATAAAAGGTACAATGTATGTATCGGACAAAAGATTAATTTTCCACCGTGATTGCAATAAAAAGAAATCCCCATAATAATTTCAACGGTTTTTCGACTCAACATAGCCTTACCGCAGAATGGTTGAAATACCTGATTTCTGAATATTGCACTTTCATTCGTGGTAGATTCTATACATCTTTTTGGCCTTACCCTAGTAGTATATGTTCACATTGAGCTCTCTCTACTTCTACTTCTTTTCATGGTTAATTTTTTTTTTGTTTATCATGTTCATATGCTTGACTTTTGTTTTAAGGTAGATAGACAGTGATATTTATATCCATGAGAATTTGTTGTAAGTCAGCACAATTGAAGAACCGATGCTACTTACCCGAAATCTGTAATAAAAAGTATGGATCACCATACTTGCTTTTTCTAGAATTGAGATCAAGGTTTGTTCATTTTTAGCCATTTTTTTATCTTAATTTACATACATTGTAGAATGCATGAGGAAAATATGGAAAGGAAATTTTTAGCTTAATAGAAATGAACTTTTTATCCATGAGAATTTGATGTATTTTAGTGAATAGATAGTTTATGATTTAATTTATTGGTTACAAACTTACGACAATAAAATATATATGTCACCATGCTTTTAACGGAGATATTTTACAAAGTTTCTGGATCAAAAGATTATTTATGGAAAAGGGAGTTAATTCGTGGTAAAGTAAACGAAATATGACATTTCAAATCTGTCATTAAATTATGGTGTCACAAAGGAAAAGCCGTCACACTACTGATCCGGCCTGAAAATCAGACCTGCCCCGTATCTGACTCTTTGTTTTTCTAATGCGCGATTGAATTGCGCAGCGCAACAGTATCTATCTACCTTAAAACACAACTAAATAAATCACTCATTGTTAAATTTTGATTTATACTGACGTGTCAATTTGACTTGATACCCATGTGTTTTTTTATAAAAGTAAAACAGGATTATGCAGCTTTTTCTAAAATATTTATCATAAACTCCCCATAACACCATATGCTTGACACAGCTAGAAAGCTTTGTGAACAGTTACATTATCTTTGTTTATATTGTATAAAAAGTTTTTTCTAATATTTAATTTACTGTGGTCAGAATTGTCAGATTGTGTTGATGATTCTACAAACATGGCTTACTTATAAGGGAGTAATAAAACATAAGCAGACAGGTCCAACATGATCGCCATAATTTTGTTGCAACTTAAGCGTACTTTTATACTCTGTCAATTTCTGGATTTCCTGTCATGCTACCACTAACCTAAGGAAAATATCTCTTTTACGAATCTACTGACATAATCACGCATATCACTACAATATAAATGATCTATACATACAACAGCCTCGTCTTAGTCTTGACATATTTCCCTTGGTACTGTTGTTTTGACGAGATCAATCCAACACTTTCCAAAGTATCAAAATCTAATCGTTCCTTGAACACTGTTGTTGGTATCAGGTTCTGAAAGATATTGTTACTCGTACAATATACATGTAATTGGATAACTTATCAAACTTCCTGTACAAATGATTCCACATTTTCATTAGGGCTATTCCATTTAAAAGGATGTACCAGGGTCGGAAGGCAGAAAATGAAAATTCTTATGGGTTCTTGTTGATTTTGTATCTTATTGCTATACTCATATATGTCCATTACCCTTGGTTGTGGGGTAGTAGCAAATTGCCTTCCGACCCTGGTACATGTATTTTAATAGAAAAGCCCTTATGACACCACGGTAATTATGACACTTTTAAAGTTTTTACATACAATGTAATTTCGTATGAAAAAAAATTTATAAAGTTTTTTGATACAATGCATGAAAAAAATTCCGATCAGTTTCATACTGTTTTTTGGTGTGTATTACACGCACATATTTTCCCCCAGAAAGGTCCTAGCGAGAGGGGATGCATTTTATACATGCGAACTTCAAAAGACTATTTTTTTCTGACCATGACTAACTTAACTTCAGACCGAAAATGAGTATAAAATCCCTGAAGTGATCCAGATACGAACCTGTGTTTGATGATATCAAAGTTTGCCAATGTTAACATAATTAGATGTATATCGTTTTCTTTGTATACAACATGTACATGTATATTCAGAGATTTCCCGGTACCCAAAATTTCATCTCGATCGTGTCCGCCATATTTGTTTTGATTAGGTGAAGCCGGTTCCGGTTTTCAGGGGTACAAGATACTTGCAAGTGATAATGTAATTATAATTTATGAAAAGGGATAGTTTAAATGAAAATAATTAATTACTGTGCTTATCCAAAATGCTTTTCCCTCTTTCAGTTGGTATTGTGCTACCAATCTACCAAATTGGTAACACAATTGAAGAGAAAGAAGTGAATGATTGCTGAGCCAATCTTACAGTTTTACAACTCAATTGTTGCTATCAAACTGTAAAATTGGTTGAACAATTTGGAAAATTGATACTCACCTCTGGATAAAAGAAAACTCTTTATGTATTGCGTAAACCTTTTCTTACTTTGAGAAATTTCTTGTTTTCAATTTTGCAAATATTCTACATCAGTTTTTATTATTTCTAATAAGAACGTAAATATAATCTTGTGACATCTTATCTGGCACATTTTTATCAAAATTTCTATTGTGATGATCATTTTTTGGGCAAAAATGTGAAACGCTATATTTTTTTATGGGAGATAATTATACCACATTTATGATCTCCCTTGGTAATTTTTTGAATTTTCAATTTCCACCAAAAAAATGATGCAAACGAATTACTATTTTAATGAAAATATACCATACAATCCAAAAATTTAGTTGTACACTGAAGAGACAGAACAACCAAAAGATTGGCATTTTCAACATTTTTATGAATTTCTTGAAAAATGAATTGCCCTAAGTAAATAAATCATTTGATTATTTAAAACACAAAATGAAACCACAAAGTGATAAAAAGTAAAGAAGAATTCCTGTGGTAAGTATCAACTTTTCAAATTGTTAAACCAATTTTACAGTTTGATAGCAACTATTGAGTTGTAAAACTGTAAGATTGGTTCAACAATCTTATACTTCTTTCTCTTCAATTGTATTACCAATTTGGAAGATTGGTAGCACAATACCAATTGAAAGAGGTAAAAGCATTTTGGATGAGCACAGTAATAAACCGAGATAATGAAGATTAATAGGGAATATCACGTAAAAATTTACCAAGACAAACGGTAATATTTATGTATCCGTAGCCCCCTTTGACTTTTAATTACGTTTGGAGATAAACTTCCTGTGTTTACCAAATCAATATTTTTCGTTTGCAAATTCCCAAAATGTTTGAATAACCCATAAAATAAAGACAGGTACAGTTATTCCTCGAAATTTTATTGAACAAAGCTTCATGTATACCATTTAATTCAGTCCACAAGGTAACTCTCGACGTCTCCAGACATTTTTTAGACAGAAGATGTTGTTAAAAATTTACATGTGTTTTTTACACACGAACTAAATTTTTTCTGATTCTTTTCCTCTGAGAAAGGGGGTGCGTTTTATACACCAATGCGTTTAATACACACCAAAATTCGGTAAATTCATTTACATTTCGGACCTTCTGGACATATCATCAGGATACATACATATACTATAGAGCTACATGTATGTAAAATTCAGTTTCTCATTTTTAGTGTTCTAATACAAAAATAATTATCTCATCAATACACCATGTGCATACTGGATAAAAATTCTATTTTTGGTTATTTTGTTTCTAGAGGTCAAATTATTCTTGAACACCATGGAATACTCGGACCCAGTATGTTGTGCCTTTTTCCTAGTTTAAACATAGTTTGACCTTGATCACTTGAACACCCCTCTAGCTCAAACTTTTTCGTTGGTCCCCTGGATTATTAGCCATTGAAGTTTCATTGTATATAGTAATACAGTGGAACTCCTGAAAACTGGCCCCTCTAAATACCGGATCTCTCTATTAACCATACGATATGGTTCGGTCCGGAATTTTTACCAATATAAATAAGTTATAATTTCCTTAGAAAATCGGCCCCTCTGAATTCCCAATTCCGGCCATGTAGATCGGTCCAAAACGTATATTTTCTTCTAAATTTCAACTCTAAAAACCGGAAGACTTTTTTCGTGGACAATAAAATTGACCAAATTTATTCAACATGTTACATATACCTTGCCATCTTCAATGATAAATAACTGCATTTGAACAGATTACTGATTAAATGATTGAAATTTTCAAGATGGCAGGAAAATTTACTGAAATAGTAAACTTTCAGCCTACACTCCCCTTACAGATTATATGTTACACTTCCGGTATCAGTGTTCGGATTAAATAGACCGGTTTTAGGAACCTTTGAAAACCGGAACCTCTTGAAACAGGCCGATTTCCTTGGTCCCGACAGAGGCTGGTTTTTGGAGGTTCCACCGTATAAATAATTTACCTCAACTGCAGACACCAGTGAAATAAATCTGTCTCTTTCTTGTTTATCGTCTGAGCATGAAGTTTCAATATCTGAAAAATACAAATAAAATCAATATTTACCATAATACTGTAGTCACATCAGTCTTTAATCTTTCTGAAATATATGATAACCAATACAAGTAAAAGCAAAATGTCAAATTTTTTTTTTTATGATCTACTAATGGAAAACAGGAAACAATATTTTATTGTTGCATTGACACGAGAACAACGTTTACATTTTATAATTCTTATATTATTTGCATATTAGGAAATACGATGATATGATTGGGTACATTGACTTCTGGTAGCAATTTCTGAAGTCATCTATATTTCTATAAACGACGTTGACCGACCTACATTAAACTTCGCCTTATAAATTCATGCGCTAAGACAATCAAATGGAACAAAAATGTGTCATTGGCATTATACAGACAACAATTTAATTACTTTTACCAAAATTAAAAGAATTATAAGGATTAAACACCTTTGGAAAGGAATATATAGGAATATAAACGGGACAAAGTCACTCACAAACATATCATAAAAGTCCTTCAGACTTTTAGACTTTTATTTGTTTGTGAGTGAATTCGTCACGTTTAAACTGCAATAAATTCCTTTGAAACCGTGTTTAATCCTATATAATATTTTCTTTCTGATATCTAAGCAATATCAACAAGGTGAATGCAGTACACCCCCCTCTCTATAGAGTGGGGGTATGAAAAGATCACTCATATGAGAAGTCATAGCCATTATTACTACAACATTATTTAAAATTTGACCAATTTTCTACAAACAGATATTTGTTAACAATACTCCTACATCAGTAACAGCATATTATCCTATTAACACTCACCAAATATAGAAAATACATCCACCAATAGTGATGGCACTTCTTTCTTGTAGTCCTAAAATGAAATCAACATTCAGAAATAAAGAAATGTTTCAACAGTAACATGACCAAGCAGTTAAGTATTTTTGCTTTAACTGAGTCTTCCACATGTTCCATACAGTGTGGGTTTTTGGCTATTTTTGGAAGGCTTAGTAACCTCCCTTTTTTTTTTGCTTAGAATTAATTTAACATGCGTGATGATGTTCTTATCATATTTTATCCTGATTCAGACTTTATCACAACTAGTTAATGAAGGAAAGATAACAGGAAACACTTACAATCACATGCCACAACCCACCAGGGAACTGCACACGAAAAACAATAAAATGACAAAAGACAAACATAGACAAAGATAGGAACTCCAGATAGCAAGACTTGGTACCGGCACTAGCAACAGCTAGCGGTAGTACATGCATCAAGGAAGTCCTATTGGTCAAGCTTAGTGTGTAGCACCATAAGTGCATATCAAAAACAAATCGTCCTATATTTCTTCATAAATAAATCAACAAAGAATTAAAGTCAATGCTTTCCCAAAATAAGTGGGCGTAAATCATTGACTGAGCAATTTAACAAAACTTTCATTCATATGACCCATATGAAGCCAAAGCATAACAACTTGATGGTGACGTCTTGACAGTGACATGTTTTAAATTTTGATTATCTGAGTCAGTATATGATTATGACACACAATAGCATATTAAAATGCTTTGGCAGATGTTGTGAAAAGAACTGATCTAATACATGTAATACAAAAAAATCCTCCACTTCAGTATCACTAGCAATGTGACTATTTTTAGATAAACAAGATGTTACACATGTTTACTAAAATGCAATGAAGTTGATTGAGTAAGTGTCAAAGGTGAGAGGTTCTTCAATGAGCATGCTGTACTAGTTGTCACAAAAGTGCCGAATTTCTACTTGATAAACTTACACAAAGATCTGACAGAACTGAAACAGCTTGTTCCTGTTTGACATGACCTTTAGATACTGCGGAGCACAGTTCATAAAATGCCTGCTTGAGAGACTTTGTGCCTGGTGTCCACAATCTATGTTCATTAACATAGGATTTGCACTGCTTCACACTAAAAAGATACATGTACAAATATATAAATAAAGCAACAAAAACTTCTAATGCAGTTTGACATAAAAACATAATATTTGCTCACGACTATTCCATTTTTGTAAAGAATAAATGTGGCAAGTTTCATTTGAACCCAACACCCGTTAATACATATATAACATTCAAATCCCTTCTCACATTTTTGGCTGGAACAGCCTTTAGGCTTAGAGAATTATGTAAAGTACTGATTTTATTAGGTAGAAGGCAATTACTGAACTAGTGATCCGGTGCTCCATACATGTCATGGATGTCACGATGTTAACAGAGCAGGACATACTTGCCCTTCCAGGGCACCTGATGTCGCTCTCAGTTAAATGGGAGTTCACATTGTGAGTGCCATGGTTTTGAATGTTGTGTTTCTATTTCTATGTTTGTAGCTGTCTAACATCATAGTTTTCTGTGTTTTCATTTTGGACAGGTATTTGGACTTCGATTTCTTTGTAATCACCAATCATTTGTTCCTTCTGTATTCTACTGCAGTCATTTCTTTTGGAGTATAGAAAATTCAGCATACAGCTTTGATAAAAAACAGCAAGAGACACATATCCAGAAGCCTTATAGAGTCATGTTGCATAACTGTAGATACATAATTATCTGTGTTTCACTATGTCAATCAAAAGTATCTGATAAAGAACCCATTGTACCGTTAAATCCAAAATTGAACTCAACCCAAATTTCATGGTAAGGCCACACCAAATTAATTAGTTGTTCTTTGAGATTTTAGCAAAAAAATTTGGGGCGAGCGAGCGAAATTTTTTTTTTAATTTTAAATTTTTCGCTTCAAATATTCTTGAATTTAAAAGCGAGCGAAATATTTTTTTTTTATTTTTCCTTTCCGGCATTTCAATATTGTTTAAAATGTGTGCATTTGAACCTGCATAACAGCTGGTATTCAACCTCTAGACTTAAAAGGTCATTATTGAACTAATAATAATAGTGTCTTATCATTCAGTCCAACAAATTGCCTTGCATAAACTAAGTTTTGTAAATTGCTTGCCTTTAACAACAACTTTTTCACATTCTGACCTTCTGTTGCATGATAGCTATAGCCACAACTATATGATGTTAAACAGTACACTTTTCACATATTGATCACTAACTAGTCTATCAAAGAATTGTGTAAAGCAAGTGTATGTAATTTCATTTAGATGTAGATGGTCACTAGAAACCATTTAAGATGTACTAAAAGTAAGAAAAAGAAAAAAAAACAGACTGGCAAATTCTAATTGATAATTACATGACTATATGTTGCAGAGTTGGTCAGTATCTGGCAGTGATTATCTTAAACTGGTGCTAGAACATTCATTATTTCCCTTGATAATTTTTATGAAGTCTTAGAAATATTCCACCGTAAATGTTCAAGTCGTGTTTTTCATATTCATGTCCAAATATTATAAGTTGCATAACAAATGAAGGCTTATGNAAAATTTTCGATTTTTGGTCATTTTTATTTGATCCAATTCAAGTTTTTGCAAAGCATTCAATTTTTTCACAATTTCCAAACATTTGAAATACACATTTCAAATTATTTAGAAGAAATTTTCGGTAGAAAAAATATGAAAATCTCAAGGTTTATTGTGCATTTTACAGATCCAAAATGGAACTAGTATGTAAAAAGTTATTTAAAAAATAAAATTCTGTCCCATTGCTATAGGAGTTTCCGCCGTGACGTAACAAGCTTGAAAAATTACCTTTGGTTGGCAAGAAATCGTAGTCACTGATTAGGGTCATAAAAAAGTCATTTTCAATTAACTGGTGAGAATTTGTTATTTAAGATAAATGGATAATTCTTTTTGAACTCAATTATGGAATGTTTACACTTTTACAGGATGTAAAAATTTTCAGCTTTTTATTTTTAATATGTATAGAATTAGCGTATTTAGTAAACCATATATTTTTTCGAAACTTTCACATTTTTGAAATTCACATGAAAAAATATTTGTCAATTTTTATTTAAAAGTAAATCGGTAGAAAAAATATGAATATCTCAAAGTTTAACATGCATTTTACAGATCCAAAATCGTGCATATAATAAAAAAGTTATCAAAGATTAAAAATTCTATCCCAATGCTATATAGTGATAATTCTTCGGCTTTGCCAACCAAAAATGCTAATTAGCATATGTAAATTAGATTTTGTGACGTCACTAATTGGATCCGCGGAAACTCCTATACAATGCAAGTTATTGTTGAAATACAATTTTGCCAACCAAAAAATTGATTTTGTGACGTCACTGATTGGATTCAGGAACAAGCCTATATTTATTATTTGTACATGTTAATTCTAGGCATCTTTCAATTTTTTTCCCTTGAACTTTAGACCAATTTTTCAAATCTCATGCAAGGCAATTTTCAAAACTTGAGAGGTGTGGCATAATGGGGCACCCAAGACTGAGGTTTTGATTCACATCAAATGAGCAGTTTATGCAAGTGTGTGTGTGTGGTTATTCTCTTGTTTTACAATCAATTCGCAATTGTAGTATCAAAAGTGGATGTTTTCATTCTTCTAGNATCTTCCAGTATCTGCAATACTGGTTTACCAGTATTTTCCAGTATCTTCCAGTATTGTACAATACTGGTACACATATTTTATACTAGTATTGTACAATACTGGTAGTACCAGTATTGTGTTCATATTCTTCACTTTATCCGATAATTTTATCATACATCGATTTTCTGTTTTAAAAAATGCATGGTCGACTTCTCAAATACATGCGGAGGTGCATGTGCGCGATGTAGTTTCGGTTTCATGGTTTTCGGCGATTGTTGTCATTGCATTTTCTCAAATACGCGTACTTAACAAATGTGTCAGGACAACCTGACGTCTTTTAAAGATTATTTTTTGAAATGTTATACCACAGTTTGTACCAGAAACTTTCTTACAATTCATATTTTACAGTCTTTTCCCAAGTTTTCGGGGAGACATCGGCCAGCACAACAGCCGCCATTTCTTGTGACGTCATGTAGGGCCAAGTCTCTAAACTAAAGAATTTTTGCAAATATTGAAAAAAAACGCTGAAATATGATAAAAAGTTTCTATTTTTTAAATCTTTTTCAACAATTCTCATACTTTATACACTTTGTAGTTTTTTTAATATTGTTTACATTGAAAGTATAGAGATTAACAAACAAGATGTCAGCCTCCAGCAGAACTGCAAAAATTTCGAAAAAAGACAAAAAACTTCTTAAAAAAGAGCAGAAATCCCGTGAAACTTTAGAAAAACATGAAGGAATCAAAATATCTGAAGTGCCCACAAAGGTTGAAAAGTCAGATTCCATATTTTTTTAAAGTGAGGAATTTCCATGTCATCACTGGCACTGCTGAAATATTGCATAATAACATGTCATTATACCATGAAGACTGCGTCTCTAAATGACCACAGGGCCTGTCACAATGTTAAGGATAAAGAATTAAAAAATATGGCTTAAGTGGGCAATCTCGATGTTCCTATATTTTTCTTGTAAATATTGATACAGTTCCTATGGAATAGATATAGAAATAGAAATCTTTATTCACCAAAATGGGCCCACAAGGGGCATGAGCATGAAAACATATAGACACAACACAGTTTAAATTACATTAATATGAAATTTAACTAGCACATACTAATATTTATATATAAATAAATAAATAAACAAATAAACCTCAGGAAAGAAAGGGACATCTATTAGTATCTAATATATGAACTTGGGGGAGTATTTTCATCAATACACAAATTTGAATAAAATTATAAATAATAGTCAGTTTTATAAATGAAATCAATTCAATATTTTAAGACAAGTTGTCAATGGAACTACCTCGTGATTTAAGCAGAAGGGCAAGCAAAGCGATCACCCAACTGCAAAAATCACCAAGGGGCGATCCCAATAGCTCCATTTATACGACATCTTGTATTTGTTTAATAAATTCCACAACAAAAGGATATCAATGGAACTATCCCGTGATTGAAGCAGATGGGCAAGCAAAGTGGTCACCCAACTGCAAAAATTACCAAGGGACAATGTAAAAGCTCCATGTATATGGATACCCTATAGATACATATCTGAATTGTATTAAATTCACTAGTATACTTGGACGTTTCGGCTTGCACGCATGTGTCAGACTGATGTAATTTTACAGCTAGCTGTTATTTTAATTGGATAATATAATGTCTTTTATTTTGCGACATTGGGTTTTCCATCCTAGCTTGGAAAGGTTAACATGCCTATACCTCAGCTTTGAACCTATTTTACCCGTATATGGTCATTTACAAGCTCCCAATTGAATTATTTGCAACTCTTAATTTAAATGCTACATGTATATTTTAGAAACTATGATTTACTTTATAACTGTTTTTATAGAAAAAACAAATTGCTTCAATCGTAATTTGAAATTGAATCCACTCTATCTCGATGATGCCAATAATTACCGTTCCAGATATGGATACGAATTAATTCAGGACCGTCTGAGTTCAATATGACAATTTACATGGACGTAACTAGGATTGTCTTATCCCTGTTGTAATGTATAGTCCCTGTATGGAATGGCCTGTCATTTGGGCACAGAACACCAATAAATTTACCCATAGGCACCAATAGTATCATTTTGAGTTGTGTCACCTTTTCTTTATTTCGTAGGTACATGTCATTTTCTATAAACATGATAAATGAATTGCAAAAAATTTTCATTCCAATGTTGGTAAAATTCCTGCAACTCGCAAAGACAGCGTATGTTTTTTTTCTATTCTACCTAGTACCCATTCTTCTTTTATATGTGATTGAAAACAGTCATTTTAAATATTTTTCAATGTAAAAAAAAAAACAATATATTGGATGTTATGTTTGTTTTGTTTATACATGTATGTTATCTTTCTAAAGTTATTCATGCATTTTAAAATTACATTGTACTGCCATTGATTGTATATTTTTATTAGTTGACAAATTAACAATTGCTTTTTTGCATTATTTTTTTAAATTTCTTTTATCTTTCATGGTTTTTTTTTTACCTTTGTTTTACATCCTTTTAAGGGACTCATTTCCCATGTGAAAACACCTATATTCCCCCCCAAAATAAGTAAAAGTTCCCAATGGAGTTGAGCATTTAAATAATGTTTTTGATTTAGAATCCGTTAACAAAAATTTCTTTATTATTTAGTTCAGAAGCGGACAGAAGATGTAAAACTGGGGTTTTAAATCAACCAGAAGAATTTTTTATTTGCAATTTTTTTAAAAAAAAGAGGCTAATTATTAAGAATAATGTATACAATGGAAATGTCATACGAAAATTCCCAAAATGGATGTCGCCGATGAAATTTTCCCAATTTCAGGGGTTAGGGACTTATTTTAGTAAAGGTAGAAAAAGCCCTGTCTTTAATTATTGATGAATTATCAACTCATGTATGTATATTGAATTTTGCCGGCGACTTTCCAAAAATGGAAATTGCGCCCTTTTTAATATGTTTTCTGTTTTAGAAAGTGTTGCGATATGTGTATATATGTTTATCCAGAGTTGTGAGTTTTAATGCATGTATATGAAATTTAGGTTAAACTCATATTTTTTTTTATCATTTTAATCATAAATACCAGTAAACAATATTTCAATACACACTCACTGATTGAATGTAAAATTTTACTGTTTTTTAATTAACAATTAATTATAAAATAATTGGGCTGAAATGATTATTGTAAAACAGTGATTTTTTTATTTGTAATTATTGTAAGACAATAAAGTGTATGATCTGTAATTATTGGAAAACAATTAATCTTTTGATCTTTAATTATTAATTAATTGTAACATAATCAATCTTAGATTAAGTTAATGAAAAAGATAAAAGTGAGTAGATTTTACTCCAAATAAAAAGCTTGTGATTACAAACACAAGCCAAGTTAAATTTTGAGTAAATGAAAAGGGTATATTTACTTGGCCATTTTCTGGGATTTTCATAACAATCACAAAAGATAAATACCCCATTACTACAAACAATACAACTATGGAATTCACCAGTATTCTGTCTTATGCTACTCAGTTGAAGAACCTACTGACAGCCCATGACCAAGCAATAATCCAGCTTAACTTACTAGGTAAATTAATATTTTATAAATAAACAAAATTACTCTTATTAGACAATTTTTTTATATACTCTTTTAAATGCAAATAATACCAAGTTTTGTTTTGATAATAAAAAAAATATAATGGTTGAAATAAATAGAAAATGTTGATACAGACTTGAATATTAAAAATAGTCAGATTTTATTCTTAAAGACTTTTTTGATTTACATTTTTTATTTAAACAATCATTCCAAATATTTTTATGATCATATTCATGATATTGTTATAACTTCTTATTTATTTTGCAGATTGTAAGATCCAGGAGCTTGACAACTACTTGTTTACTTCAGAACTCAATGGTCACCATGGCAACCAACTCAGACTGCAGACTCAGAAATCAACTACACTTGGTATTCGTAAAATGTACAACCAGTACAGAGAGAAGAAATGGAACCAGATCCAAGAGTTAACTACCCTGATCATAAAGTCAGCTAACTCAGCTCCAACTACTGACACCGGCAACATGATGGAGAGCTCACCCAGGGGAAGACAACTTGACAACGACACTACTGTTCAGGTCATCACTGAAGAATTTTGTGGTTCCTCCAGAAACAGTTAAAACTTTGATTATAACTTATGTGCAGTGCTGTATTTTCATGTTTTATGTAAAACTTTACAATTTGTGCTTTTGTAATATGTGCTTTGTTATTGATAAATTGTGCTAACTACTTAATCTGTTATTATCTTGTTAAATAAAGACATTGTAGTATAAATTATGTTTATTTTATTTAATTGTAAAAATCAATGTAATAAAACCCATGTCCAGTATGAAACTTTTTACCATTCCCATCAACAAACAGATACATATTACTAGTAAAACAAAGTTAAAATACAAGTTAGTGTAGTAAATCAAATATACAACAAACAACCAAACTTTGTGGTGCTTTCCCAGTTAATAATTTATTATCAAAGTACCGGTATTCTAGCCATAATTGCATCCACATTTTTAGCTCACCTGACCCAAAGGGTCAGTGTGAGCTATTGCCATCATTTGGCGTCCGTCGTCCGTCCGTCGTCCGTCTGTTAACTTTTCACATTTCCATCAACTCCTCTGAAACCACTGAAGCAAATTCAACCAAACTTTACATTTTCTTCTTCTCCTCTGAAACCACTGAAGCAAATTCAACCAAACTTTACAGGAATGATGTATGGAAGGTCCTTTACAGGGATTGCTCATTTCGTTCCGATCCGATAAAAAACATGGCTGCCAGCACGGAACTTAGGTTTAACATAGGACCCTATGGGAAAAATCACACATTCATCAACTCCTCTGATACTGTTGAAGCAAATTCAACCAACTTTACAGGAATTATGAACTAAAGGTCTTTAACAAAGATTGCTTATTTTATTTGGATTTGTCAAAAAACATGGCTGCCAGCACGGAACATAGTTTAACATTGGCCCTATGGGAAATTAACATTTTCATTTTCTCCTCTGAAACCACTGAAGCAAATTCAACCAAACTTTACAGGAATGATGTATGGAAGTTCATTTACAAAAATTGCTCATTTTGTTATGATCCGATAAAAAACATGGCCGCCAGCACGGAACTTAGGTTTAACATAGAACCCTATGGGAAAAATCACATTTTCATCAACTCCTCTGATACTGCTGAATCCGGCACTTGACTTTTGTCCTTGACCTCAATTTCACGGTCTAGTGGCCATGTTAAGTTTTTCTGCTTAAGTCCATATCTCAATACCTAGAAGTGGTAGGTTGATAATATTTGGTATAAAGGTTGGTCTTGGGTAGTACATGTCAGTCTGGCAGGTGACTTTTGTCCTCGACCTCAATTTCACGGTCTAGTGAGCATGTTCACTTTTCTGATTAGTTCACATAGATTTCACATCAATTTAGAGGCCAGCAGGGACGGGCGAGACATCTTTTAGGGTCTTCACTTGTGTTTATTCTGAAGTGCATGAGTATGAACCAAAGTTTGAGTGAAAAATGAGATTAAGCTTTTCAATATAATTTTAATAGATATTATATTATTTCAGTATAAAAGTTGACAGTATGGTTTAATAAAATTGGATTTTCCATTTTATTTTAGGTATTGTGTGTTCACAATGGTGGTCTTGATAATGGAGTAAGTCGTGAAGAATTATCTTCAATATTAAACAAAGATGGAGATGCTGTTGACATCATTATGTTGCCAAGGAAACCATATTCTTTTATCTGTTACCAAACAGTTGAAAATGCTGCCAAAATAAAAGAAGAATCCAATGGTTTTGAGATGGCCCCTAGTCAGAAGAGGAAACATTCAGTAACACTGTACATATCGTTTGTAACAAAGGGTTAGTATCCGTGTACATAGATACAGAATTTAAACAACTTTTGTCTTATTTACTTTAACAATATATATTCATGTAGTGTCTTTATATACATGTATGAGATTTATTTGTAATGCAATTAGAAACAGGACAATGCGAACTTGAGCAATAGTTGCTGCCTGTTTCATGCAGAATTCAAATAAACATTTAAATCAAAGCAATGTAAATTCCTAGTAAAAAAAAGAAAAAAACAACAGAAACACCAACACTTTCAGTTTCAGGTACCTAACAAGCTGTGTAAATATGATGATTTTGTTTTATAACTTATGATGTAATGTTTTTCAATTAGATAGACAATGTTGCACTGCACAATTCAATCACGTATTAGAAAACTAAAGAGTCGATACGGGGTAGGTTTGATTTTCGAGCCAGATTTGTAATTTGACGGCTTTTCCTTTGTGACGTCATAAATGAATGACAGATGTGAAACGTCATATTTCATTTACTTTGCTGCGAATTATTCCCTTTTCCCCTAAATAATGTTTCATCCGGAAACTTTGTAACATATCTCCGTTAAAACCATGGCGACATATACATTTTTTTAATTGTAATTGTAATCAATAAATTACATCATAAACTATCTGTTCACAAAAATACATCAAATTCTCATGGATGAAAAGTTAATATCTATTAAGCTAAAAATTGCCTTTCCATATTTTCCCCCATACATACTATGTAAATTTTGGTGAAAAAAGGAAAAAATGGCTAAAAATGAGCAACTTTTGATCTCAATTCTAGAAAAAGCAAGCATGGTGACCCATACTTTTTATTACAGATTTCAAGTAAGTAGGACTGGTTCTTCAATTGTGCTGACTAAGGACTTACAACAAAATCTCATGGATATGAATGTTACTGTCTATCTACCTTAAATGAAGGTAGTAGAACACTATTTAAATGAGTCCAGATTTGACTCCAGGTGTATTGGAAAAAAATTAAGATTTTCTTGAAACTTGCTTTTGTTTCTCCATTTCAAACATGTTTAGATGAATTTCCTAATACAATGTTATTTCCATTAGTTCCTACCAGTATTTCTCCTTGTAAAGACCTACCACCAGGGTTAATTATACTGGAAAACTTTGTATCAGAAGAAGAGGAGAGGGCTTTGATATCCAGTTTACAGTGGAAGGCAGACAGTCGTAGGTATATTTTCTAAATGTATACAAATCAAGTTTAAAATCATGTTTGGACTGACAGTTTGGTTCTCATTGACTTTAAAACTTTTTAATTATGCATTTTTTGCAAAAAAATTTAACAAAGAATTTTATATATATATATATATATATATATATATTGATTAATTTTGTAAAATTCATCTTATGCCTAGGATGGGAATTGGAGATTTGTGGCATATACTTTTTAGCTCACCTCACGAAGTGAGGGGGGCTTATGTGATACCCCTAGCGTCGGCGTCGGCGTCCGCGTCCGGTTAGGAAGAATGGTTAAGGTCCATTCCTGCTTACTGACATGCCCCACATCAACTATATTGGTATGCCTGATGCACTTTGGGATGACGACTGGAATGCATGCTTCGGATGCTGTCTCTGACCTACATTTTACGCATGAGTGACTTGGTTAGGTAGAATGGTTCAAGTCCATTCCTGCTTACTGGCATGGCCCACATTAACCATATTGGTATCTATGATGCATTTTTGGATGACAACTGGAATGCATGCTTCGGATGCTGTCTCTGACCTACATTTTACGCATGAGCGACTTGGTTAGGAAGAATGGTTAAAGTCCATTCCTGCTTACTGACATGGCCCACATCAACCATATTGGTATCTATGATGCATTTTGGGATGACAACAACAATGCATGCTTCTGATGCTGTCTCTGACCTACATTTTACGCATGAGCTACCTGGTTATGTAGAATGGTTAAAGTTCATTCTTGCTTACTGACATGGCCCACATCAACCATATTGGTATGCATGATGCATTTTGGGATGACAACAACAATGCATGCTTCGGATGCTGTCTGTGACCTACATTTTACGCGTGAGCGACCTGGTTATGTAGAATGGTTAAAGTCCATTCCTGCTTACTGACATGGCCCACATCAACCATATTGGTATGCATGATGCATTTTGGGATGACAACAACAATGCATGCTTTGGATGCTGTCTCTGACCTACATTTTACGCATGAGCGACTTGGTTAGATGGAATGGTTAAAGTCCATTCCTGCTTACTGATATGGCCCCCATCAACCATATTGGTATCTAGGATGCATTTTGGATGACAACAACAATGCATGCTTCTGATGCTGTCTCTGACCTACATTTTACGCATGAGCGACTTGGTTAGGTAGAATGGTTAAAGTTCATTCCCATTTACTGACATGTCCCTTAGCAACCATATCGGAATGTATGATGCAATTTGAGATGACAACAACAATGCATGCTTTAGATGCGAACTGTAAACTACAATTTATGCATGACTGAATCTGTTAAAAAGAATGATTATAGTCCATTCCTGTTTACTGACATGTGCAACATGTGACAATGCTGCGCAACAAGGTGAGCTTAGCAGGCTGTGGCTGCTTTCTATGTTTGGTTTGTCTGTTTGCCTGCAAAAAACTTCAAAATTGTGTTTATCTTTTGAAAGGTAAATGATATTGCTTCCATTTTTTGCATGTGTTTTTTTTGTGGCAAGACCATTCAGGTTTTACCAGAATTTTGACCTCTGGCCTTGATTGAATTAAACTTCTACTAAAATATGAAATTATATTACATGTATGTTTACTATTTCCCATTTGATTTGATTTGTTTCCCTTTGCACAACTCGTCTGATATTTCCTGCTGCAATTTTTCAATGTCATTTTTTTAGCTCACCTGGCTATGCCAGGGTGAGCTATTGCCATCACTTGGCGTCCGTCGTCCGTCCGTCGTTAGCTCACTTTCAAAAATCTTCTCCTCTGAAACCACTGGGTCAAATGGCACCAAACTTTAACTGAATCATCACTAGGGTATCTAGTTTCAAATTTGTTATTTGGTATGTCTTAGGTCAAACAGCATGGCTGCCATTACTAAAAATAGAACATAGGGGTAAATTACAGTTTTTGGCAAATAACTCAAAAACCGTTATAGATATCAAAAATCTGACAGAGTAAAAATGATCAGCATGAAAAGATCTACGCATGCTGAAATTTTGAAGAAAATCTAATGACCTGTCTAAGAGTTATTGCCCTTTTTCTGTAAAATTTTCAAAATTTTGATGTTATTTATTTTTTATTAAAAAAAACTATAACAGATAGAGGTTAAGTTTAAATTGCAAAAATGTTCAGCATGTTAAGATCTACCCACATGGATATTTTGAAGAAAATCCAAGTACCTATATATGAGTTGTGGTTCTTTATTGGTCAAATTTTTCGTGATTTTTTACTTTTTGTCCTATATTTCATAAATGCTTTGAGATAGAGGTCAAGTTTTAATTGAAAAAATGTTCAGCATGTTAAGGACTATATTTTATTGTACACATTCAAGTTTTCTGACCGCTTCCAAGATGGCCACCAGCAGGGAACTTAGTTTACCATTTGACCTAATGGGAAAATTCATACAAAGAACTTCTTCTTGAGAACCACTGAATGGATTTGAACCAAACTAGGCATGAATGATGCTGATGAAGTGCTTACCAAGTGTTGTCACTTTGGTGCCGATCCATCATCCAACATGGCTGCCAGCGGGGATCTTAATTTTAACATTGGACCCTATGGGAAAATGCATACAAAGAACTTCTACTTTAGAACCACTGAATGGATTTGAACCAAACTTGGCATAAATGATGTTTATGAGGTGCTGACCAAGTGTTATTACTTTGATGCCAATCTGTCATCTTACATTACTGACTGCATTGGACCCTATGGGAAATGCACACAAGATCTTCTAGAAAACTGCTGAATGGATTTAAATCAAACATGGCATGAATGATGCCTGTCAAGTGCTGACCAAATATCACCAGCTGTGAACTTAATTTAACAAAAGATCTAGAGAACTGCTTAATAGATTTAATCCAAACTTTGCTTATGAGAAGCTGACCAAGTGTTGTTACTTCAGTTCTGATCCATCATCCAACATGGCTGCCAGCAGTGAATTGGACCCTAAGGGGAAATGCATACAAAGATATCATGGAAAACCATTGAATGAATTAGTTTAAACATTGCATAAATGAAACTTGTGAGATTTTGACCAAGCTTGTTACTTTGGTGCTGATCCATCTTCCGACATGGCCACCAGTAGCAAAACTTAGTTTAACATTGGACCCTGTGGGAAATGCATAAAAAGATCTTCACTTCTGAAACTGCTTGAACAATTTCAGTAGAATTTTGATATGATAGCCCTTATGTGACCCTCTTCAAAGTTTTATGTTAAATAGCTGCCAGCGGGGAACGTAGATTAACATAGGCCCCTTAAGTTTGGAAACTGCATTCAAAAATTTTCTCTGAACTGCTTGAACAATTTTAATTAAATTTTATATGTGCATACACCACCAAAGATGGACCATCAATTGGTAATTATAGTGCTGCAGGACCCAGGTGAGCGATACAGGCTCTTGAGAGCCTCTTGTTTTCATCATGACCTTTTTCTTTGATTTAAAAAGTAGTGGAAAATTCATTTATAAACATGTATATAGAAACAATGAAATCATTGTGAATAAAAAGATATATTGATATTATTCAGTAGAATTTCTCCCTTTGAAACTTTAACATTTGGTATTTCTTTTGAGTAGTTACTGATAGGATTTTGTATTTCTTAGGTGTATAAATTGTGATTTAAATTTTCAGTTGATACAAGAATTTATAAAACATATAGTCATTTTTAGAAACCAATAAATTACTATTTATGGTAACAGTTCCTTCTTAACTACTACCTGGGGGCATATTAAGTGTTTTTCAAAACATATCTTGTTTCATTTTTGTCTCGCCCATGGAGAAAGTCGCGAAAGCAAGAAATAGTGATCCAAAATTCCGCCGTCGTCAACATTTATTTTAACCCTGTGGTCAAAGTTTTCTAAACTTCAATATATTCATCAAATCTTTATGGAATCATTTGAAATTTGGACAGAAGCAAGAAAATGATCAGAAAATTACCTCTAGCTGAAAAATTTTGAAATTTTTTATTTAGTTTTTCGGTATTTTTTCCGTATTTCGACTAAGTTTTTTTGCATAAGAAATTTATTTTAACCCCGTGGTTAAAGTTTTTACAGTTACTTTCACAATACTGGTCTGTCAGTCAATTGTTGTTACATTCAATCAATAGGTAGATGTGTTTGCCTAAAATGTTTACAAAAGAGGTTTAAATATTCCTCAATAGGTCATTGATTTTATTTATAGGTCAGACATTTAAAAGAAAGGTGTTCAGCCAGCCTTAACATAAATAAACATATTTGGGCAACAGAAAATAAATAATGAGAGTGTAAATAGTAACATTATCTGCAAGAAGAATTTGATTTACAACAATTTTCCTACCACTGAATGTACACTAAAGGTTCCTCAACAAGTTTGACCTTCAAGGAAGAAAGTTCACATACCCATTCATTGTATTTGTCCTGGATATGGACCAGTTTACCTGATGTAAATTTCAACAAGAAACAAGTCAAGTTCACCCAAACTTGTTTTTTATATTGGAAAGGCCAATTGAGGATAAACATGCATTTTTCATAAATAAACCAGGTGTACGGTTTAAACCTCTAGTACTATAATTAGATTTTATCCGTCCTCTTAATCCTTGATATTTCAAAACCTAGGTAAAAGTTGAGATGAACTTTACAGTAATTCCTAAAGTGAGTATATTTGTTCAGGTTGGCTGAACACCATGCTTCATCTATGCCTGACCTATAATTAAAATCAATGACCTATTGAGAATATTTAAATGTCTTTTGTAAACATTTTAGGCAAAGATACCAACCTATTGATCAAATTCTCTCAGCAATAGGATTACTAACCACATTTATGAAATTAACAGTAAGAAGTCAAATGAAGTTATTAAATGTTATTGGAATTTCACAAAAAGTGGTCAAAAGTTAGATGATGGTCAGAAGATTACCTCAGACTGAAAAAATTGGAATTTGGGGGGAGGGGTTCTGTATTTTTTCCAAATTTGGACTTAGTTTTTTTTTCTAAAAAATTCAATGTTAGTTGTTAAGAAGTAGAATAAAGTCTTTCAATCTTGATAGAATTACATTAAAATTGACATTTCTGCATTAAAATGAGCAGATATGTAACAGGCTGCTGGAATTTTGATTCTAGTTCCAACTTTGGTAAATTTCCTGAAGATGTCAAAGACCAATAGTTTTTAAATTTTTGTATTCAATTACAAATTTTAACAATGTTTTAGTATCAAGCATAATTTCGGCCACTTAAGAATTAAACAAAATGGTTCCAACTTTGGTAAATTTCCTGAAACTCTCCAAGACAAGCTATTTTTAAAAATTCTTCTTAGCAACAATGGTTTTTTAATAAATTTGAATCAAACAAACATTTTTAATAATGAAATCGCAAAAGTTTTTGATTGCACGTTTGGGTTACATTCCTGGAACTCTCAAAGACCAGTTATTTTTTGGAATTCTACCTAGCAACCATAACTTTTTCAGTTCCTTTCAGTTATAATGATCATTTTCAAAAGTCAAATTGCAAAAATCTTTGATTCTTATTTTGGTAAATTTCCTGAAATTCTCTAAGACCTATTATTTTTGGAATTCTACCTAGCAACCATAACTTTTTCAG
>MJUU01026887.1:324256-339987 GCA_002080025.1 Modiolus philippinarum | reverse complement strand
CTACTTGTCTTGGATTTCTACTGCATTTGTGAACAAAAATAACAACAAGCAGACGATTTTGTTAAAACATAGGAATTTGTTTCACTGCTGCAGCCATGAAGAAGTATATTATTATATCACATGTATTACTGAAATACTCAAGGGTAAAAACTATATTCATCTATTGCTTATCAGTTTTTTTATACAAAAATAAGCATTATAGACATAGTCACGAAAATCGCTGCAATACATGTCATAATAAGTACAAAGCTACTGGCCATATTTGTTTATATCAATTTCAAGCATTATGGAACCATACTTGGTTCTATTAGCTTTCCCGGAGGCACTGATTTGGCCTTTCGATCTACAAAATTTATGGCATCTGGCACATTTAGAATTTAATGTATTTCCAATATAATTACTTTATTTTTGATGATCCGTAGTCAGTAAAAACCGGACAACGATTTATAATTCACAAATCCAAGGGCTTACAATGAAGGGGTGGGCAGGGTAAAGGGAAACTTGGAAAAAAGATCGGGAGGGAAAATGAGACAGGAGCAGGAAAACGGAGACAGTAGACAGGAGAAAGGAGATAAAGGGAGAAAACGGTAGGGGGAAAGAGAGCGAGAAAGAATGGATAGAAGGAGAAAGCAGAAACGAGAAACAATCGATAGAAAGAGGTATTAGTAATTTCATACAAAATATTAAAGAACTTTAAAATTGAGCAAATATATATAAGTAAATTATTTGTGTGAGTTAGAATAAAGCTTAAAAAGTTCCCAAGATGGATACAACTCTGTGATTGTTTTTGTTTAATGTGTTGTACAAGGTCTTATTCGTACATTATCGAAAATGATAGCCAGATTGGGCCACACCTCACAATTCACATTTCAATGATTGCCCTGGTGGAAAATTCATTCAACTTGAGATATCTGCCGAGCACTGGCACCAGTCTTACAATTTCCTGTAATTTACATCGACTTATAATGTCTGTATCATCGAATATGCCGTAATATAAGAAATTATATGGTCACCAATAGAGTGTGTTGCAAAGTGCTTTCCTAAAAAACGATAAATTCTTAATGTCATTCTGTGATTTATTCTCAGAACATTTACAAGTATAAAACAATGTAAGCCTAACCCTAGTGAAAAGCAAACGCTTCACCAATTTAGACAAGATGACAAATTTTAAAATTGTCACATGTACTAGTTATGTACATCACATACTCCGGTAAGGAAAAGGCCAAACGTTTCCTATTTCAGTATACGGCCCCGTCAACTTGTCAATGTGCCAATGCAGTCTCCAATCAAAACCGGTAAATTATATTTCAAAATTATTATTGGTCTCCATGGTGTGTAAAAATAAATAATTACCAATAGATTTATATTTACCAAATGTGCATATCAATTTTTGGAAATATGGAAGACTATTGAACAATGAACTGGCTTGCCATCTCAATATCAGAATATTGAAAAATTTAAATCTATCTTTGTAGATGATATTTAGAATGCAGTTTTAGGTAAAGTCATTGTAACACAATGTCAAACAGTATTATAATTCATAACTATATATATTTTATTCATTAAATACATTTTTTAATTTGGATCCATCAGCTTCGACCTCCCCCTTTTCGCTACACGTTGTCTAATAAAGACAATTCGTTAAAATTCCATCATATATACAAAATAAATATCCTTTGCTAAATTGTACTCAAATAAACCCAATGCCGATTTGGTTGTATTTTTTTCTTACGATGTCCAATCAGGAAAAAGTCGACACGCCGTATTTCCGTCTTTCATGTTCAGGTCTGTACCGTACTTGGCATTATTTTATAACATATGTAAACAAAATTGACAACCGCTAAAATTGGACAAAATCAGAAATAAACTGCGAAGGGGAGCATGCACCAGGTAAAGATTTTGCATACATTTTTATCATTAATAGATAAATTTTTGAGCAAGACATCGTTTTGGTGCACGCTCCCCTTTTGACTTTTTTCATCTGAAAACGATGCGAAAAGAGGTGCATTCGGGTAGAAAACGTTGTATCGTGTGTTGAAAACGTGTTCCGTTTAGGAATATAGCCATGAATCGAATCGAAATGTGTTGACTGGCTGAAAGAGGAAGACCTTGAGATTACAAATATATAAATTTGATGTGCATAAACGATAGCTAATAATTTGGCAAAATCAGGGGGCAAATTACCATTGTTTATCATACCTTGTCCTTTCCTGAAAGTCTCAAAGACCACTTATTTTTTGGAATTCTACCTAGCAACCATACTTAAAATGTTTGTTTAGTTTAGGACGAACATTTTCATAATTGGATTTCAAAAATATTTGATTCCAATTTTGGTAAATTTCCTGAAAGTCTCAAAGACCACTTACTTTTTGGAATTCTACCTAGCAACCATACTTAAATTGTTTGTTTAGTTTAGGAAAAACATTTTCATCAACTGGATTTCAAAAATATTGATTCCAATCTTGGTAAATTTCCTGAAAGTCTCAAAGACCACTTATTTTTTTTTGGAATTCTACTTAGCAACCATATATCCTAGAATTCTTTTAGTAACAATAATGACTATCAATAGATACATTTAAAAAGTAATAAAAAAAAATTATGCCCAGGGTTTATAAGAACTGTTTTCTGTGTCAAACAGGGAGTGCGGGGATAGCTGTCGTTTCTGACAACATCTAGTATTATTTACATCCATACTTTAGGCCATGAGAAAATAATTTATTGGTTCTCAAGCCCTCCCTCATCTTGTTTAGGCCTGAAAAAAACCCTCATTGACCCTATTTTTTGCCATTTCAATAAAATAAAAATAAAAAATCACCTCCTCACTACATTTTTGGTGGTTTGTACAATGTAAAAAGCCCCCTCATCTATTTTTGGCATCTCCCTCTCTCATCAGTTTCAATAAAAAAATGGCCTGAGAACCAATTACATGTAATTAACTTTGTATGGCCTTTTCGTAAGTTCAACTGACTGAGGTTTTGTAGTGACAGTATATGACCAATAATATAAACATGGCTGCATGATGAAAAGAAGCGATACCACATAACATCCTATTATAATAAGACTGATTTGATGTACCAGAAATCAAGATTTTTATATGAGGGTTATGTAGGGTTATTTTTATCTGACTGCAAAAAAAAATGAGTTTGTATAATGGTTTGATACTTCTTTCGTCTGCGTCAGCATCTGTAGACACTTTGTTAATTTCATGTCAGAGATAACTTTAGTTGAGTTCCAGTTGACCAAGCCTCATGAAATTTTAAGACAATGTTCTAAAATTTTGCCTTAAATTGGTTTTGGTATTAATTTTTGCCCCACCTGTTTTTCAAATAGGGGTCTGGGGCTAAATTGGTTGTTTTCAAATATTTGGCAACAGAATATTTATTATTTCACTATATTTTTGTCTGGCCTGCAACAAAAGTAGATGAAACCCAGACATAGGTATTACTCTCCAGCAGCGGCGTCGTAAACTTTCTTAAAAACTTAATAACTTTAAAGCATATTACTTATATGCACCATCTTTTGTCCACAAGTAGCTTATGGTGTAAGCTTTCCAGCATCACATGTTTCAGATGAACTTGACCTTGTCTTCATGGTTCAACGACTTCATGAAAATTGGACACAGTTTCACATTCAAGTTGATTTCTCTGGATTAGTAATACATAGATCCATTATATTAAGTGTATTGATGTATCTTAGTGGGTGCATGCCAGTCTGCCACTTGTCATTTGTCCTCAACTTCATTTGCACTGTTCAGTGACTACATAGTTTTATATTTCTGAGGCACTGTAATGTATAGACATACTATCTTTCGTCTATTGCTACCTCTAGTCGGGTGAATGCCAGTCTGACATCTGTCATGTAGCCTTGACCTCAATTTTATGGTTCATTGACTTTGATCACTTTTCTTCTTGAATACTTATTTCACTTTAACTAGAACACCTAGATTCGTCATATTTGATATATTGCTACATCTAGGTGGATGCATGCCAATCTGACACCTGTTATATAGCCTTGACCTCAATTTCATAGTTCATTGACTTTGGACATTTCTTTACTTCAACACTTATTTCTCTTTAGCGATGATACCTAGAGTCATCATATTAGGTCTATTGCTACATCTAGGTGGGTGCACGTCAGTCTGACACCTGTCATGTAGCCTTGACTTCAATTTCATGGTTCATTGACTTTGATCATTTCTCTTTAACCGGAACACTTAAAGGCATCATATTTTGTCTAATGCTACATTTAGGTAGGCACATGCCAGTCTGACACCTGTCATGTAGCCTTGACCTCAATTTTATATTGACTTTGAACATTTCTTTACTTTAACACTTATTTCTCTGTAGCTATGATACCTAGAGTCATCATTTTTGGTCTATTGCTACATTTATAGGTGGGTGCATGCCAGTCTGATACCGGTCATGTAGCCTTGACCTCAATTATATGGTTCATTGACTTTGATCATTTCTCTTTAACTAGAACACTTACATGCATCATATTTGGTCTATTGTTACATCTAGGTGTGCACATGCCAGTCTGGCACCAGTCATGTAGCCATGACTAATTATTACACCCTCACAAACAAAGTTTGGGGGGGGTATGTAGGAATCACCCTGTCCATCCCCCCGTCCGTCTGTCCATCCAGGGGAGATAATTCATCTTTGAATATTTTCTGGAAGAAGGAGGTTGGACAAAACTTGTCAGCACATGTTCTCTTAAGCGGCTGATTGGATTTTGATGAAATGTTACACAGTTATAGTACACCACCTGAAGATGTGCATGAAGTAATATGGTTGCTGTCTGAAGTTTTGAAGGGGAGATAATTTGTCTTTGAATATTTTCTGTAAAAATGGAGAGGGGTGATCCTGCTTGGATTTTGATGAAATGTTGCACAGTGTTTGTGCACCAGCTGAAGATGAGCATGAAGTAATATGGTTGCTGTCCATAATTTTGAAGGGGAGATAATTCATCTTAGTATATTTTCAGAAAAAAAGGGGGAGGTATATCATTTTGTCCATACTTGTATTGTGTCCAAATTTGTACTGTATCCACAACTGTACTGGGTCCACATGCACTTAAATTTACACTTGCCATATTGATTCAGGATTCAGTTAGCGGGGGGTATTCCTGGATGCCATTTGGCGACAGCTCTAGTTTTGATACAGATATGCATATACAGGAGAGACATTTCTATGTCTACACTTGTCGTGAAAAGATTTCTTTCAGTTTCCTTTATGGGAAATTTCCATACTGTTTATGAGATGTATGAGGCTCTAGAGGGATGGATTGCAAAGCTTTTTAGCTCACCTCACAAAGTGAGGAGGGCTTATGTGATACCCCTAGCATCCGCGTCCGGTTAGGAAGAATGGTTAAAGTCCATTCCCGCTAACTGACTATCCCACATAAGCCATATTGGTATGCATGATGCATTTTGGGATGACATCAACAATGCATGCTTCAGATGCTGTCTGTGACCTACATTTTACAAATGAGCGACTTGGTTACGTAGAATCCATTCATGCTTACTGACATGTAACACATCAGCCATATTGATATGTATGTTGCATTTTGGGATAATAACAACAATACAAAAAATTTAACTGATAAATGGTTGCAGGAAATGAATGATGGAAATATTAATGTTGCTATTCTGCTTGATCTTAGGAAAGCTTTTGATGTAGTGGACCATAATATTCTATGCAAAAACTCAAAATCTATGGTTTTTATGAAACGGCAGTTTCATTTTTCACTTCTTATTTAAATGAAAGGACCCAACAGGTACAGATTGGAAATGTTAAATCTGATCAATATTTTATCAAATATGGTGTTCCTCAAGGGTCAATACTGGGTCCGCTATTGTTCATTCTGTATATAAATGATTTACCATTATATATCAAAGATTGTTATACAGATATGTATGCAGATGACTCGACAATACATATTTCGGGTAAAACACTAAACCAGATTTTGGATAAAGCACAACGTGACTTACTTCAAGTTGAAAAATGGTGTTCTGATAATGGTATGTTTATAAATTGTGAAAAAACAAAATGTATGATAATNTCGATCGCAGCTAAAATATGTCATTGAAGCAACACATGTCGGGAGCGGTCAATGAGAAAAGAAGTAAAATCGGGCAATGTATGCCTACAAATATTTGTCATTAGGTAGCCTGACGAAAGACAAAAATAAGGACAAAAACAACATCGATAGACAACACGGGGCACATCGAAATAGATGTAGGCAAACCTTGCAGTGTAACTTTGGTTGAAAGGGCAAAAATAGTCGTGTGTACAGATTATAACATTTTAGTAAAAATAATGAAAATATTGAACAGCCAAATTGAAAAAAATAAATGAATTAGTAAACGTGTGAGAAATTCTCACACGGACAAACACGCCATAACTGTAATATTATAAGAGCATACATCTCAAGTAGAATCCATTCATGCATACTGATATGTCCCACATCAACCATATTGGTATGTATGATGCAGTCTGTGACATACATTTTATGCATGAATGAATGATTATAGTCCATTTCTGTTTACTGGCCTGTTTAACATGTGACAATGTTGCGCAGTGAGGTGAGCTTAGCAGGCTGTGGCTGCTTTCTATGTTTATTTTGTTAGTGTGATTGTAGTTAAAAAGGACTGCTAAGAGTTAAAATGACACTCTGTAGTCAGATTTTTGTTACCTCTTATCATTTTCAATGCTATACTAAATCTTGAATTTACACAGCATTTAGAATTTTTATTTTTAGTCAGATTTTAACATGGTTTGTTCCTTTGGATTCTTGAAGTATGGTGACTTTAAATGAGGTCTTACCATTTCATACCTATTAGGGATCAAAAGGGGGAAAAATATTACTTTTACACTAAGTACACTAAATATTTCACAGACCTGTCATTAAGTCTCACGCTTTTGAACCCAAATCACCCTCTCACACTCATCCCTTTCAATGTCACGCTTTTTAAATTTTCAAAAAAATATATATTTCAAATAGAAAAATGATCTTTTCATGATAAGAAAAACCAGAAATTTGGGGTTGTTTTGTATATTTTTTCATGCAAATGGTTAATTTTTGTCTTGCCCGCCACGAAAGTCGCGAAAAGCAAGTTGGGCATGCAAAGTATGATGGCAATGTCGGCGCTGACAGCGTAGACTCAAGTTATTTTATAAAAACCTTTGATATAGGATTTTTATATCTGGTCCATAGGTCACTTACATTGAACCCTATGAAGAGGACACAAAATAATGTGACCTTGACCTATATTTGGCGGTCCATTGCCTAGGTTAAGTTTTTGTCTCGCCCGCGACGAAAGGCGCGGAAAGCGAGACATATACGTACAAAGTATGACGACGACGGTGTAAACTTTCATGTTAAATTTTTTGTGATTAGGTAATTTTCTCAGTAAATACAAGTGGTAGGTCAATGATATATGGTACTGTGAAAGTATTATTGTTCGTGGGGTTCCAATTTTCGTGGATTTCGTGGTTCCCTTAAACCACGAAATCAAGTTTCCAACGAAATGCATTTTTTCCATACAGGTTTAATGTATGGAATTTGAAACCATGAATTTAAGTACCCACGAAATTGTGATATTTATGAAAACCACGAAAAATTGATGTCCACGAATAAAAGTACTTCCATAGTATGTAGGTTGGTCTTTGGTAGTATATGACAGTGTGTGATATGGCTTTTGTCCTTGACCTCAATTTCATGGTCTAGTGAGCATGTTAAGTTTTTGTGATTAGGTCATTTTTTCAGTAAATATAAGTGGTAGGTTAATGATATTTGGTTTAGAAATTCATGAAATTCTCGACCAAATTATTTATTTTCACAAATTTTTTATGTCAAATCAAATTATTTGTTTACGTTTGCAACAAAAAATTTATTCTTCAAATCAAAATCAAATTTTTATTTTCATGACAAGTAGGATTAGAATATTTATTTTCAATGGCCCCAGGATTAAATTATTTATTTACAAAATCATGCAAGCCACCAAAGAAAAACAAATTGTTGTCCCCTTATAACATTTTTAAAAATTTATGTCTTTGAATTTTGGAATTCTTTGCAACTATGTGATTTTAAATTTTGTCATCTTTGGTTTAGAGTAGCTTGTGAACATTACAACAGTCATATAATCTGAAACTTGGTCAGTGGGGTTTATTTTTCTATACCGCGAATATAGAAAACTGCCATTTCTGACAGGTAGTGGTCCACTTTATTCATGTTTCCTGGGCATAAACATTTCTTGCCAAGTATAAGAATGTTTTATAATGTGTGTATTTACACCTGTGACAAGTTTATTGTTTTCTACATTAGATCAGATAATCATGATGATCATGAAGCCTCAATAAAATTCAGAAATATTTGTATATTTTTTTTACATATATTTGAAGTTAAAGAAATTTTTCTTTCATTCACTGACGCAATATACAAAATATTTAATGTGATAAAAGTATTTGTGTCCAAATAAGCTAAAGAAGATTATTTACGGTATTTAATTTATGAAAAAAATAAATATGATTATCTTTTCAAGTAATGATTGAACTACTTATATACTTTTTACATTTTTATGGATTCTTTGTTTTAAGATAAATCTGCCAGGTGATATTTATATTTAAAAGTTATGCAAACATTTTACAGCTAGTGGCCTTTATAAGATTATTAAAAGCTATTCTTATAATCAACAAAAGATTAAAAAACTGTTAACAACATTTAAAATAGATTGAATCATTCAGTGATTTATAACCTTTCTCATGTCTTCTTCAGATATGGACAAGAGAATCGGCTCTCCAGCCGCAGATAAATATGTTCTCCATGATCCAGATTATAGTAGTGAAATGCTGAACAGACTCAATTCATTACGATCAGAGAAAGTTTTTACAGATGCCACAGTCTGTGTAGGTCAGGAAGAATTTTTATGTCATCGTAATGTTTTAGCAGCTAGCAGTCCATACTTTAGAGCAATGTTCACAAGTGAATTGAGAGAAGGCAGAGAAACATCAGTGTCATTTAATGATATTTCGCCGTGGATAATGAAGAGAATAATAGACTATATATATACTGGTAGGTTAGAAATAAACACGGATAACGTACAGGAAATGTTGGTGACGGGTGGTATGTTGCAGTATGAAGCTATTGTTGATGCCTGTTGCAAGTTTCTGAAATGTCAGTTAGATCCATTTAATTGCTTAGGTATTGAAAAATTTGCTCAAATGCATTCCTGTCATCAGTTGGAAGAAGAATCTTACAAATATGCATTAGAAAACTTTACAACCGTAACTGAAAATCCAGAATTTGTTGAACTTTCCGTCGATAGTTTGATTAGGTACATATCTAGTGATTGGATAGAAGTTAGAACTGAAGAAACTGTTTATGATTCTGTCATAAAATGGATAAAGTATGATACTGATGAACGCAAAAAACATATCTCAGAATTATTAGAGCATGTTCGCTTTCCAGTGATTGATATAAAGAGATTAACTTTATTAGAACAAGAACCTTTAATTCGTAATTGTCAGGATTGCTTACAAATGGTGCAAGATGCACAAGTGCAACATGAATCTATATATGATCAGCTTGGTAGACGTAGACGTAGCATGCAAAATAGTCGAGTTCAACCAAGACCATCCACTGTTGCAAAGGAAAAAATGATAGTTATTGGTGGAATAAACAACTATGTAAATAGATCAGTTGAAATGTATGACCCATTGAAGGATAAATGGTTCGACTTGCCCGATTTTCCTGAAAACATTTCCTGGTTTAGTGTATGTACTGTAGGTAATTCTATTATTGTTACTGGTGGAATTTTAGAAGGAAACATTGTCTCAAAAGTTTGGAAGTTTGAAGGCAGCAGTAGAACATGGATTTCAATGCCACCCATGTTAAAAGCTCGGGCTAGGCATGCTTCTGGTGCTCTAGGTGACATTTTATATGTATTTGGTGGTGTCACTTATGGCACAACTTACAGTGTGGTTGATTCAGAATTAATTGAATGTTATGATCCGAGTACAAAGCTATGGACAAATGTAGGACAGTCAGATTTTCCACGGAAACAGTCACAAGTTGTGACCTATAATAACATGTTAGTGGAAGTCGGAGGTTTACAAGGTGAAGCAAAGGTCAATACAATGGATAATTTTAAGTGTATAGGTAAAGGAAAGGATATTAGATCTGCTGAACAATTCATTCTGCCTGAATCTATACAATATGCTAAAATCGTAGTTATCAATAGTGTTTTCTACATTATCTGGGAGGACACGAAAAAAATGATTGCCTTAAATCCACGTAAACGCACCTTTCAAAGACTATCTGATCTTAACTATGTACATAAACATAGTGGGGCCACTGTTTTAGGGGATAAAATATATATTGCAGGGGGTTTAATAGACACTAGACCAAGTTGTATTGTTGAATGTTATGATCCTCTAACTAATAAGTGGACTATAGAGAAATCACTGAAAGAACCAAGAGCTCATCATGGTTGTGCAACCATCTCATTATAGTATCATCCAATCATTCTAGACTTTTAATGTTAAATTATAGGTTCCTTTTATGAAATTATTTCCATGGATATACAGTAACATGTTTAATCAAATTTTATAGTCTTGATGTCTGTAAGAACATTCTCCTATTTCTGGTACATGTACTAGTACATATAGGTAAAGAAAAGAGAGGGTACTATAGATTACCTTGGTTACAATTAAACATTGTAAATTAAGCAATAACAGCACATCATATGAATACCTGATGGAGTCACTCAATCGTAGATTTGACAGTCAAAGTGCAGTTTATAGGCGACGTGTAGCCGAGCCTTTAAACAGATATTTTGACCGTCAAATCAAGATTGATCAAATAATGTACTAGTACTGTTATTGCGATCCTGATGCAACAAATCATGACAATTTCATGGTCTGCACCCCATCTAAAATAGCTCCTAGTGTAGAACATAGTTTAACTTTATATCATATTACATCAATATCTATTAACACATTTGAAAATAAGACCCTTAAACATTTGTTGTTGTCAGCCATGGCCCAGGTGAGCAATACATGCTTTTGAGAGCCTTTTGTTTGTCTTTTAAGTAAGCTTTGGTATTTCGCATTTGCATAGACCACTGCAAGAAGTCATGTCATTTTACCGTGATTGGTGACCCAAGACCTTGAATGTATTCTTCAAGGTCAGATTATTGCTTTCTTAATGATGGAGTTGTGTCCAGACTATAACTTTTTTGTCTTTTGAGTTAGGCTTTTGATATTTGGCATGTGGTTATTTCACTTGAAGTTAGTTTGTAATATACCAAGTTGGTTACCCTTGACCTTGAACTTTTTCCTCAGCCTCAGGTCTGTCAATTGCTAAGAAAATTATGGAAAGACTGTTCTGTGCCTTTTCAGGTAGGCTTTTGCTATTTGTTACGAGGATGGATCACTACAAAATGATGCATCATGTGCCATGATTGGTGACTTTTTACCCTTAAATTTTTCTTTAATGTCAGATTATTGATTTCTTAATAACAAGTCATACCTGGGCTTTGTCTTTTGAGATAGGCTTGTTGTATTTTTCATGTTGATAGATCACTGAAGTCAATTTGTCTTTGATATAAGTTTGAAATTGTGTCACAAGTTTTGTATAGTCATGCCAAATTGTTGGATGCATTTTAGACCTGTCTTGATATAACTTGACAATTTACTGACAATTTTGGACACTTTTGCATTATAGAAGCTTTTCCCTGCAATGGTAAAGGTCCATGTGCACAAAGATGTCTTGTTTATTTTGTAATGATAGAACATTGTTATGGTCTTTAGTTTGGCCTAGTATTTGGGTCTAATGGCAAGTTGTTGTGTTTCAACTTTTATAAGTGATTTTTATACGACATCAAAAAATTTGTGGTCGTATAATGGTATGGCGCTGTTGTCGTTGTTGTCGTTGTCGTCGTCATTTGGCGTCGTAGTCGTCTGTAGACACTTTTGTTTTTGGTCAATAACTTTAGTCAAAGTTGATCAAAAAATTCTTATGAAATTTTGACACAATGTTCCTTGGCACAAAAAGAAGGCTGGATATAGTTTTTGTAAATTTGGCCCCTCCCGTTTTTAAAAAAAGGGCCAAAAAGGGCAAAATTGGGTGTTTTCACATATTTGGCTGTAGAATATTTATTATTTATCGGATTTTGATGGGGTTTCTTTCAGTGTGTTTCTGAGGAAATTTCCTTTCTGGTGCCTGTCAACGGATTTGACGTGGCATGTACCGTTCATGAATAAATGGCAAAGCACTGATATTTTCCTTTTATTTTTATACAAATTATCTCCCTTTCATAGAACATGAGTTTGCTGAAAAGGTACAATATTCTGCATGGTTACCCTTTACAAAATGCATATTTTTTTTCAAATTAAGTACATGTATAAGACACCAAAAATCATTTTGCCTACATTCCCATTGTGAAGCACAAAACCCGTATTGTCTTTTACCGGTAACATCATCCTGATTATTTTATTTTAAACATATTTTATTATCAAATACATATAATGATACATAGGATTAGACACAAGTTACACAACTTACGAGGTCTTCTCCTTTACAAATGACAAAATACAAAACACACAGTATATTACAAATAGATTTTTTAAGTCAAGTATGATAAGTTAGAAAGAGAGAAAAAAAAAATAGCATATAACTATATGGATCCAAATTGTGAAAACTGCCGCCGCCCACAACACCTGGATATTACGTTTAGTACTTAGACAAATCTTCTAGTATCTATGATGTATTTTTGCACTAATAAAATCAAGGCACAGTTTTGTTCATGTGTTAAAATTGGATTTCCGAAAAGAATATGATTTATATTTGGTTGGATATCAAGTTCAAAAAATCCATTCAACAAGGATACTCGTTGTTGGTTGAATTTTCTGCAAGAAAGAAAGTAGTGTTCTACAGATTCAATAATTTGATTTCCACAGTCACAATAACAAGAATCTATAATATTACATCTAAATAGATTGCCTTTTAGGCCACTACACCTTCGTCTCAATCTAGTATGCATCATACTAGCAAACCTAGAGCCAATATTGAGATATGCGGGAATTTTTTCAGATTCTCTGTAAATACTTTTGAGTTTGCTCTTAAGGTGTCTCAGTGGTATTATTCCGCCATTTTTGTCTAATAATTGTTCATTTAGGTTTCATTCATTAAGAAATTTAACAAAATAGTTATTTAAAATGAAAAGGAAGTTCAAATGTATTTGNACATAGGATTAGACACAAGTTACACAACTTACGAGGTCTTCTCCTTTACAAATGACAAAATACAAAACACACAGTATATTACAAATAGATTTTTTAAGTCAAGTATGATAAGTTAGAAAGAGAGAGAAAAAAAAAATAGCATATAACTATATGGATCCAAATTGTGAAAACTGCCGCCGCCAACAACCCGCCCACAACACCTGGATATTACGTTTAGTACATAGACAAATCTTCTAGTATCTATGATGTATTTTTGCACTAATAAAATCAAGGCACAGTTTTGTTCATGTGTTAAAATTGGATTTCCGAAAAGACTATGATTTATACGGTATTTGGTTGGATATCAAGTTCAAAAAATCCATTCAACAAGGATACTCGTTGTTGGTTGAATTTTCTGCAAGAAAGAAAGTAGTGTTCTACAGATTCAATGATTTGATTTCCACAGTCACAATAACAAGAATCTATAATATTACATCTAAATAGATTGCCTTTTAGGCCACTACACCTTCGTCTCAATCTACTAGTAGTATGCATTATACTAGCAAACCTAGAGCCAATATTGAGATATGCGGGAATTTTTTCAGATTCTCTGTAAATACTTTTGAGTTTGCTCTTAAATAAACTTGGAGTGGAAGACTCTCAGACGGTGTGTTCTAAACTGTTCCATAATTTTATAGTTGAAGGTATATATGAATTTTGAAAAGATACAAGTCTACAAAATGGGACGGATAAATTATTCGCATTCCGTAAATTATAATTACTTCGTTCATTAACAGTATTGGGAAGTAAGTCATTGAGATAACCAGGTGTATTGTTATCCACAATATTGTAAAAAAGGAACAATTTTCTTAACATCATAACCGGTAACATCATCCTGATTTTATCGAAGACAAATTTCTGACTTGGATAAAAAAAATGTGAATTACTGTTAGATCTTGTATTGATTAATTCTTGCTCTGTAAGGCAAATGACACTTATTTTTACAACACCATACATAATAGGTGGTGAATTACACCTTATTTTCACCATTGTCATATCAGTTTCCATAAAGAAATTATTTTCTTATTTCATAGTACAATAATCAATGAAAAATCACATGTCACTATTTTGGATTACTATTGTTTCATTTCAGTTGATGCAAAAAGAACTTTCATGTACAAAAGAATACAGCTACATACATGTAGTTTTTCAGTCTAATGAAAATTAGATCTATCAATTATTCCTTATATTCACTGCATATTGTAAGGAACAATTTGTAGATATAATCTTAATTACATTGGTAGTTTCTATGTATTTCCCCTTTGCTTCTAAGGTCATGTCAGCTACATTTGTTCACTCATTTCTAGAGTCTATTTTGTTACTCAGTCATTGACAGTTACAGTACAAACAGAGGCATTCAGTTAAAAATCACTCAAATCCAACGTCGGTGAATTGTGGGTGAAACAGGGTGAATGTCCGACAACAAACCCGACATTCGCCGACATTCACGGATGTCCGAGAAACTGATAAACAGAGGATTAACTCACCTGCTGTTGTCAGTTGTACTTGTCAATATTTATCTACTTGTGTAATCAAAGTAATTATCAATTCCTTTTTAAATGATGCCACGCTTAACAGACGGTGAAATTCTTTATTGAGTAGATAACTTTTCTCATTTTTTATGCTAACATCTTCATCGGAAAGAGCTTTCCAATAGTATACAAGTTCTTTTTTGCCGAGATAATAATTTAATTCTGAAGTGCCTCGACAAATTTTGGAAGAGACCACGTCTCCTATTTTTGTCACAAACAATAAGTGCGAGTCTAAGGGGAATCCGCTAAACTGTATTTTGCAACGAGAACATTCTAGCATGTCAGTATGAGAATCTACGGAGGCTTACGTTTTGAAATTAGACGTGTTTTAACCCACTTTTCTCGGTCAAAAGGAAATTGAGGAGATATTTAGTTCGCCTCAACGAAGTTGAGGAGGACTATTGGAGTTCCCAGGCGTCCACGTCCGTGTCCGCGTCCGCATTTGGGTATATATCTTAGTAACTATGCAGTGTAGGTTCATCAAACTTTGCATGCAGGTGCATCTTGGGCTAACTCACAGCCTCCAAGAAAATTAGGTCTCTCTGACCTATATTTTCCGCTTGGGTGGCTTTCATTCAAATTTACATTTCAGTTCATATCTCAGCTACTATACATAGTACGATAATCTAACTGTGCATATGCATGCATCTCTGATGGTAGGTCAGCATCCAGGCAAAATTAGTTCACTTTGACCTATATTTTCCGCTTGAGTGACTTACATTCAAGTTTACGTCCGAGTTCAGCTGATCTCAGTCACTGTAAAGGGTAGGATCATCTATCATTGCATGTGCATGCATCTTTGACGGTACTTCAGCATCCAGGCAAAATTAGGTCACTTTGACCTATATTTTCCGCTTGAGTGACTTACATTCAAGTTTACGTCCGAGTTCAGCTGATCTCAGTCACTGTAAAG
>MJUU01026887.1:294044-314013 GCA_002080025.1 Modiolus philippinarum | reverse complement strand
TGAATCTGTTTATTGTGTCCATACTCACTTGAAATTACACTTGTTCAAATTTCAGTGGTAGACATGCTGCGGTCATATCATGCTGCGCTCGGCGTAGCCCTTTATCATATTTTTAGTTTTACGAAAATTTCAGACAATGATGACAGAAAAAAAATTAAATTAAAATCTCAATAGATCATTTCAATTTTTTCATAAATCAGAGCTAATCAAGATTGTGATGACTTGTGTTTTTGAAGATGGTCACTTAAGTTATAAATTAATTAAATAATGTTGGAAATAATTGAGTAAGAATTGATGTACTAATAGAAAGCACAAAGTAATGTTTTTTTTAAATCAGTTATGCATAAATTTATTTTTTCTGCATAAAAAAATTACAGGGTCGGAGGGAATAAAAAATTTAATATTTAAGCAATTTTCAATTTTTTTTCTTTTTCCAATTTGCCAAAATTTGGTCCGTTTTAGTTGTGAAACTAAAAATAAAAAAATAATGGTCTTATGTGAAAAAGATGTCACCGATTGTTGGAATGGAATTTGTGTCAGTACATCCTGTTATTATTTTAAGACCTTCATATGTGCAAGATATGTTATCAAAGTCTATTAAGCAGTTTAAAAGGAGTATATATATAAACAAGACAGACAGACAGACCGCCTTTTCCACTGTTTCCACCTGAATGCAGCTATTTTGTTTAGATTTACTTCTGATGTCACATAGAAAATATTACAATGAAAGCAGTTGGTTTTTTTAAGACAGTCAGCAAGAACAAATGGAAGTGAAAATATCCTATCTATTTAAAAGTATAGGTATGATAATTACTAAAGGGCAATAATCCACAGTCATCACATTAAGTCTGTGTATTACCTAATAATATATCAATAACAACATAAATCTCTTTTCTTTAATACTCATAATTAGTTATAACACAAATCTGCTTAATTTTACCAATCCCCAATTAGTGGAAATTACCGTAAGAAACCAATAAATTAGTTTTATGTACAACCTTGAAGGTCAGAATTAATTTAATCCCAAGTTTGTGTTCAGAAGAAATACATGTACATGTAGAAGGAAAATTCTAGATTTTTATAGAATACTATAACCCTAGACCTCCTATTTTCGATATTTATATAAGGCTACACTGAACAACGCCTCATTATGTTTCAAGACGGGAAAAGTTAAAATGAATTGTTGGTACTTTTATACAAAATTGTTTAAACAAAGTATATCATGTTTCTATTATAATAAGTCAAACATAAGTTTTTGAGACGTCTTGCTTTAACTGGATTTTTTCCCTTTTTTTATTTTTTTGGTTTCAGTTTTTAGCTAACTTGGCTATTCAAGGATCAAGCTTTTGCCATCACTTTGTGTCAAACCTCCATCAGTAGTAAACTCATGGTGACAGCAAGATGAAGAACAACAATAAAAGCATTGCTCCATTGCTTTGTTTTACCATGTACTTGTAGAGTCCTTGTCTCATGTGCATTTACTCGATTACTTGCTTTAACTGGATTTTTATCCCCCGCTTAGCGAAAGCGGGGGATTATGTAATGCAGTTCGTCCGTATGTATGTACGTACGTGCATTTGTAATGCTCCCAGATAGCTCTGAAACTTTAAGAGATACAAATTTGAAACATGGCACCATAATAGAGTATGATCAGAAGTAGTGCACTGTGGATTCGGAATTTAGGTCAAACGCCCTAGGGGCAAATTATGGGCGAAAACGAATTTTTGCAATATCCAATAATTGAAGAAATTTCTAAGGCCATATGGGCTAGAAAGTTGAAACTCGGATATGGACTCGCATNTTATGTAGCAACTTCACAGAGGGTGTCGGAACTTTGGTATGACCCCTCAGGGCATGGCCTCTAGGGGGTCCAAAAAACAAAAAAATCGATTCAGCTAGAACTCCTCTTACACCTTAAATCGCAGAAACCTTGTAATAAGGGTATAAGTAACACTATAAATGTTGTCTGTGCCGAAGGTTTCAGAATTTTGAAATTTGCCCTCAGGGCGGAAAAATGAGCGAAAATGTATTTCAAGATATCCAGTAATGAGTGAAATATTCTGAAGTATTCATGTTTGGAAGCTGAAACTTTGCATGCAAGTTAGATTACATGCATCTCATTTACTGATGATAGCGGACTTTTGTTATGACCCCTAGGGGCATGCCCTTAAGGGGCCAAAAAATGTTAAACAATCAGTACTCATCAGAACGACTGGAATGTATAATTTTGATTTTGTGGTTTACATTTTCTAGAGGAATTATTGGAATTGCTCTTTGAATCCGTTCTAAACTTTTAGAATTTAGACCCCGGTGCCAAATTTGGTAAATTTCTTGAAAATGTCAAAGACTAATAATTTTTGAAATTCCAACATGAAGTTTTATAATTAGGCAAATTTTTAATGTCATCAGCTAGTTTGAGCACTAGGATTTCAAAAATATGATTCTAATTTTGGTAAATTTCCTGAAACTCTCAACCAATTACTTATGGGAATTTTACCTAGCAACCATATCTTTTTTGGTGCTCTATAGTTTCAGTGATGATTTTCAATAGTCAGATTGCAAAAATCTTTGATTCTAATTTTGGTAAATTTTCTAAAATTCTCAGAAACCTGTACTTTTTGAAATTCTACCTAGCAACCATATCTTTTTGGTGTTTTACAGATACAATGATTGTTTCAACAGAAGGACATTCAGTTTAAAAACACTTGTCTTTTTTTTTCATGGGGAGGGGGGTCCAAAAAGGGGTAGCAGGGGGATCGCAATCTTTGATTGGCTGTTTTTAATTTTCTTTTTTTTTGGGGGGGGGGTCAGTTTTTAGCTAACTTGGATATTCAAGGATTGAGCTTTTGCCACCACTTTGTGTCGAACCTCCATCAGCAGTAAACTCATGGTGACTTCAAGATGAAGAACAACAATAAAAGCATTGCTCCATTGCTTTGTTTTACCATTTATTTGTAGAGACCTTGTCTCATAGTGCATTTACTAGCTATCCTTTCATTGCATATTTCATTTGAAGAACTTCTTCAGAAATGCTAACTGGATTTGAATCAAACTTGGCATTAATGATACTTATGAGGTCCTGACCAAGTCTGTTTCTTTTTGCCAAATTGTAATCCAACATGGCTAAAACGTGGTTAAACATTGAACCCTATGGGAGATACATACCTAAATCTAGAGAACTGCTGAATAGATTAAAACCAAACGTGGCATGAATGATACTTAAAAGAGGTGCTGACCAAGTGTTGTTACTTTGGTGCTGATCCACCATTTAACATGACCACCAGAGGGGATCATATTCCACATTGGCCCTTACTGGAAATGCATAGAGAACCTCTTAATGAACTGAAACCAAACTTTGAATGAATGATACCTAATGATGTGTTGACCAAGTGTTTTATATTGGATCCTATGGGAGCAGCATACAAAGATTTATAGAACTGTTGAATGGATTTAAACTTGGCATAAATGATACTTATGAGGTGCTGACCAAGTTTTTAAATTTGGTCCTTATGGAGAATGCACCTAGAGAACCCCTGACATTATCAAGCCAAACTTCTTATGAGGTCCTAACCACTTGTAACTATGGTATGAATCCAACATCCAAAGTGGCAGCCAGGGGAATACTTTTTTTAACATAAGATCCTATGGTAAGCTCATTCAAGTATCTTTTCTTCTTATACACCTGGGCTAATTAGAACTAAATTGAGTCACAATGTATTGAGGATGGTCCCCTTCAAAACAAGTATCTTACAGGACTGCAACTTATCCAAGATGCCATCAGTTCAACACTGGAGCACATTCTCCTAAAACCATTGGCCAGTTGGAAATAAATAAAGACACAATAATTCTCTTAAAATTGTGTCCTACATAACAGTCCCTTATACAAGATGGTGACAGGCCAGTAAAGAAAATAGAAAATGGTGGACACTATAACAAAAACCTTTCTCCACATAGTTTGAAAATGAGACCTTTAAGTTAGAGTTTTATTTGATTGTGTGAATTGGCAGTAGTCCAGGTGAGTGATGCAGCCTTTTGAGAGCCTCTCGTTTATTTCAAAAGCAGATTTAAGGGGGACCTAGGCAATGGTAGATAACTGTGCAGCACTGTTTCTGATACATGTACATGTGTATATATAAATTTTAGTTTCTTGATATTTTGGTTATTGGATGTGGTTTGTTTCCATTGATTTATTCACTTTTTTAACCTTTTTGGGGCCATTTAGGGCTTGCTATATGGTGTGAGGTTCCTCACTGTGTTGAAGACCGTACAGTGACCCTAGATGCTTTGTTTTGGGTCATTTTAACCTGGATATGGGATGTTGTCTCCTTGACATTTACCCCATTTCCTTTCTTTTTCATATAAATTAATAAAATGCATTATTGCAAACCAGGTATGAACAATACTTCAATGCTGTAATATTTTTTTCACATAATAAACAAATATTCATTTCCACTTGAGAATAATCACCCAACATCCATTGATTTATAATGAATACATTTATCTAAATATAAGGAAAACATTGCATTTAAAAAGTCAAGTTTTTAGCTCACCTGGCTATGCCAGGGTGAGCTATTGCTATCACTTGGCGTCCGTTGGTCCGTCCGTCGTTAGCTCACTTTCAAAAATCTTCTCCTCTGAAACCAATGGGTCAAATGGAACGAAACTTTAATTGAATCATCACTAGGGTATCTAGTTTCAAATTTGTTATTTTGTATGTCTTAGGTCAAACAACATGGCTGCCGTTACTAAAAATAGAACATAAGGGTAAATTACAGTTTTTGGCAAATAACTCAAAAACCGTTACAGATATCAAAAATCTGACGTAGGTAAAAATGATCAGCATGAGAAGATCTACCCATGCTGAAATTTTTAAGAAAATCTGATGACCCGTCTAAGAGTTATTGCCCTTTTTCCGTAAAATTTTCAAAATTTTGAAGTTTTTTTATTTTTTATTCAAAAACTACAACAGATAGAGATTAAGTTTAAACGCAAAAATGTTCAGGATGTTAAGATCTACCCACATGGATATTTTGAAGAAAATCAAAGTACCTATATTTGATTTGTGGCCCTTTATTGGTCAAATTTTTTGTGATTTTTTACTTTTTGTCCTATATTTCAAAAACGCTTTGAGATAGAGGTCAAGTTTAAATTGCAAAGATGTTCAGCATGTTAAGGACTATATTTTATTGTACACCTTCAAGTTTTCCGACCTCTTCCAAGATGGTCGCCAGCGGGGAACTTAGTTTACTATTTGATCTAATGGGAAAATTCATGCAAAGAACTTCCTCTTGAGAACCATCAAATGGATTTGAACCAAACTAGGCATGAATGTTGCTGATTAGGTGCTGACCAAATGTTGTTACTTTGGTGCTGATGTGTCATCCAACATGGCCGCCAGCGGGGATCTTGTTTTCAACATTGGACCCTATCTGAAAATGCATACAAAGAACTTCTTGAGAACAAATGAATGGATTTTAACCAAACTTGGCATGAATGATGCTTATGAGGTGCTGACCAAGTGTTACTACTTTGGGGTGCCGATCCGTCATCCAACATGGCCGGCAGCTGGGAACTAAATTTTAACGTTGGACCTAAATTGTAAAATGCATACAAAGAACTTTTTTTAAGAACCACTGAATTGCTTTAACCCATACTTGGCATTGATAATGCTTATGAGATGCTGACTAAGTATTATTACTTAGGTGCCGATCCGTCATCGTATATGACCCATAGCATTGGACCCTATGGGAAATGCGCACAAAGATCTTCTAGAGAACTGCTGAATGGTTTTAAATCAAACATGGCATGAATGATACCTGTCAGGTGCTGACCAAGTGTCACCAGCTGTGAACTTAATTTAACAGAAGAACTTCTTCTAGAGAACTGCTGAATAGATTAAAACCAAACTTTGCATACATGATGCTTATGAGAAGCTAACCAAGTGTTGTTTCTTCGGTGTTGATCCATATTCCAATATAGCCTCCAGCAATGAATTAGACCCTAAGGGAAAATGCATACAAAGATATAATAGAAAACCACTGAATGGATTCAATTTAAACATCGCATAAATGAAACTTGTGAGATTTTGACCAAGTTTGTGACTTTGGTGCTGATCGGTCTTCCGACATGGCCACCAGTGGCAAAACTTAGTTTAACATAGGACCCAATGGGAAATGGGTAAAAAGATTTTCTGCTCTGAAACTGCTTGAACAATTTCAGTAGAATTTTGGTATGATAGTCCTCTTCAAAATTTTATGTTAAATAGCTGCCAGCAAGGAACGTAGATTAACATGCCCTTAAAGTTTGGAAACTGCATTCAAAAATCTTCTCTGAAACTGCTTGAACAATTCTAATTCAATTTTATAAAAAGTTTCTGATTTTTGTGTACATACACCACAAAAGATGGACCATCAATTTGGAATTATAGTGCTGCATAGGACCAAGGTGAGCGATACAGGCTCTTGAGAGCCTCTTGTTTAATAAGGGGTAATTCTTTTAGAATAATTTTCAAAGGGAGATGATATCCATATGTCGAACAAAAACTTCAGTAATTTCATTGATTTTTACTGACATTTCTTTAAATATAAAAAGACACTTTTTTTACTCCAGATTTCTTATACAGTAAATGAGAAGAAATCTTAAATATTTTAGTCCTGCAAAAAATCAAGCAAATTTGAAAGATACCACGAAATTTGCAACCAGTGAAAAAAAACTCACTTATTCGGTATATTTTTTAAGAGGCCACCCACTGACTATTGTTTCCAAATCAGAGGAGAAGATTTACAAATGAGCTCCATGCATCGTAAATTAATTATTATCACGGCTGGCAGCCATCTTGGATGTGATGCAAACTTGACCGACACATTTTTCCATAAAGCCTAAGTAAGGACAATTGTGACCAAGTTTGGTTCCAATGTTTGCAAATAATTTCAGAGCAGAAAATATTTGAATATTTTTTCCCACAGGGTCGACTGTTAAAGTAACTTCCTAGCTCAGGCAGCCATCTTGAGGTGTGAATCTGCTGAACGCAATTTTAAAGTAGACAATATTGTGCCTACCGGTAAGTTTGTTTTGTTTAAATTGGCTCAGTAGTTTCAGAGGAGAAGATCTTTTAATGGTTTTCACTTGGGGTCTAATGTTAAATTAAAATTATGTCCCCTGCTTGCAGACATCTTGGATAAAGTGTAAACCCTTAAAGAATATCTCTTTGCAGGGGACCAAATAAAGGCTATTTGTGACCTATTTAGATCTATGAATATGTTGCCCATAGGGTCCAATGTTAAAATTATTTCCCTGCTGGCGTCAACTTGGTTATAGCGCGGACCTGAAAAACAGCTTTTTTGCGTGGGACCACCAAAGGACTATTGTGACCAAGTTTGGTTCCGATTGGCCTTGTAGTTTCAGAGGAGAAGATCTTTGAATATATTTTCATATATGGTCCAGTACTAAAACTATGTTACCCACTGGTCGCCATCTTGGATATAGTGCAGACCTGAAAAACATATTTTTTGCAGGGGACCACATAAAGACAATTGTGCTAAGGTTTAGTTCCAATTGGCTCAGCATTTTCAAAGGAGAAGATCTTTGAATGCGTTTTCCCATAGGGTCTATTGTTAAAACTATGTTCCCTGCTGGTGGCAATCTTGATTATAGCGCAGACCTGAAAAACACCTTTTTTGCAGGGGACCACCAACAGACTATTGTGACCAAGTTTGATTCCATTTGTCTCAACAGTTTCAGAAGAGAAGATCTTTAAACTTTTTTCCCGTATGGTCGAATTGTAAAACTATGTTGCCCACCGGCAGCCTTCTTGGATATGGCACAGACCTAAAAAACATATTTTTTCCAGGGAACCACCGAAGGACTATTGTGGAAAAGTTTGGTTCGATTTTCCTTGGAAGTTTCAGAGGAGAATATCTTTGAATGTGTTTTCCCTAAGGATCCAGTGTTAAAACTATGTTCCCCACTGGCGGACATCTAATATACATCAGACCTGAAAAATATCTTTTTTGCAGGGACTATCCAAGGACTATTGTGGCTAAGTTTGATTCCAATTGGATCATTAGTTCCAGAGTATAAGATCTTTGAATATGTTTTCCCTTAGCGTAAATGTTAAAACCATGTTCTATGCTGGCGGCCATCTTGAAAATAGTGTGGATCTGAAAAACACCTTTTTTGCAGGGGACCAACCCGCCCTAAAGACCATTGTGGCCAAGTTTGGTTCTAATTGGCCCAGTAGTTTCAGAAGATCTTTGAATAAAAAGTTTACGCCCGACGATGGATGGATGATTAATAGACGGACGACAGTTGCAAAGTGATGGCAAAAGCTTCCCTGGCTCTAGCCAGATGAGCTAAAAATATATATAATCTTCTAAATTGCAAAATCTCTTCTTTAATAAAAAATTTAGTATAAAATCATTAATTTTTTAATAGGAGAGTTAAGATATCCTGCACAAAGAAAAGGCTGATTAACAGAAGGACCAATAGACTGACAGTCATAATGAATATTATCAGGCACCCGCCAATTGCTGCCAAGGGCCCTATTAAAACTAGCTCATAAAAGACATTTCCCATTCAAATTATTATTTTGATGAAATTTATAGAATGGAATTATGTAAGTACAATTTCTTGATGTACAAGAAATAATCAATGAATGGATTAGAAATGTTTAGAAAAAATGTATGATGCCAGCATAAACAAATAGACAGACAGAAAAATGAATGTATAAGTGTTGTTTATACATGTATGTTGGGCATCTCTTAATGAGTAAGGCCTTGAGTCATGTGATGTTGGTCTACCCAAATTTGATTATCTGAATCGGGGCTTCTCAGGTTTCAGTAGCTGATTACTGGCAAGGCATTTCTTATCAAATTGATGAAGAGAAAGGACTTATCATCAATAGCTAAAGCAAGATCTCGTTAATTCTACCCCCCGCAAACGAAATTTAGGGGGGTATATAGGAATCACCGTGTCTGTCTGTCCATCCGTCTGTCCACACTTTTTGTAAGCACAACTCCTCTTAAACCACAAGAAGGATATTGATGAAACTTTACACAAAGGAAGGACTCTATATGGACATGTGCATGAAGGAATATAATTATTGTCCGAAGCCAGGAAAGGGAGATAATTCAACTTTGACTTTTCAATGATTCCATCTGCACAGATGACCTCGTAAGCGCAACTCCTCTTAAACCACTTAGAGGATTTGAATGAAATTTTACACAAAGGAAGGACACTATATGGAGATGTGCATAAAGGAATATAATTATTGTTTGAAGTCAGGAAGGGGAGATAATTCGACTGACTTTTCATTGATTCCATCTGCACAGATAACCTCGTAAGCGCAACTCCTCTTAAACCACTAGAAGGATTTAAATGAAACTTTACACAAAGGAAGGACACTATATGGAGATCTGCTTAAAGGAATATAATTATTGTCCGAAGCCAGAAAGGGGAGATAATTCAACTTTTACTTTTCATTGGTTCCATCCGCACAGATAACCTAGTAAGCGCAACTCCTCTTAAACCACTTGAAGGATTTCAATGACACTTTACACAAAGGAAGGACACTATATGGAGGTGTGCATAAAGGAATATCATTAATGTCCGATGCCAGGAAGGGGAGATAATTCAACTTTGACTTTTCATTGGTTCCATCCGCACAGATAACCTCGTAAGCGCAACTCCTCTTAAACCACTTCAAGGATTATAATGAACTTTACACAAGGGAAGGGCACTATATGGTGATGTGCATGAAGGAATATAATTATTGTCCAAAACCAGGAAGGGGAGATAATTCAATTTTTAGATTTTCATTGATTCTTTCTGCAATGATTTTTTAGATTTAGACAATTTTCAAAATAAATAATTCAAAGGGTACCTGGTAGATATTTCGAAATAAAGGTGTTGAAGAAAAACATGTTTTTCATTGTAATCCTTGTGAAAAGTTTATTCAGAGTGTTGGAGAGAAATTTCTGTAAAGCTTATGATTTTCTAAAAAAAATGTCAGAGCCAAAAAAGGGTGGATTTTATTTTTGTCTGATTTTGACAGAAAAGTTATTTCTGGAGGATTATATCATTATGTCCATACACATATTGTATCCACACTTCTACTGTGTCCAAACCCACCTAAATTAGCACTTACCATATTGATTAAGGGTTCAATTAGCAAGGGGTATATCTGGCTGCCATTCGGCGACAGCTCTTGCTTCTCCAAAATTTTGCTATATTTATTCATTTGTAATGATACGATTATTAAAGTATATAACCTTATCTGTATCCAAATTATTTGTCCATACCAGATGCTTTAGCTATTGACATCCAGAAGTCGATGGTACAGGAGTCTTGATAAATGGCCTAATGGCATGTTGTGGTTGTTCCAGAATTTTTATTTTTATGGCATAAAATAGTCGTGTAGTTGTGCAAGTCTTCTGTCTTTTCATACTGGTTGTCTCTGAGTTCAGAGGTACTAATAATGTCATTGGACTAAATGATCTTGTCTGATGGAGTAAATGACTTTAGGAAATGTTACCTTTTATGGGATACACTCAGACTTATCAAATATGTCACAAACCTACACCAAAACAAGATCATAGATTTCAATGTAGGCACAATTGCCCCTCTCATTTATGCTGGACCCAGAAAGAAGGCAAGGCAAACCAAACATGGAGCCTTACTGCAAGTCCTTCAACTCGAGACCTACACAGGTAGGCCAAAGCAAGTATAGGCCTCTCTCTCTTTGGTCATGCATACATTTAAATGCATAAATCGTATTACTTAGCATCTGTCGCTGTTCCCTCAAGACTCATCCTAAGCCTAAAGGGCATTTATACCATTACTTAACGTCCGTCGTCTGTCCACACACTTTCAGAGTCACGTAAGTGATATACAGGGTAACCTAGTATACAGTCATTAGATTTTTAGAGCAGAAAATGTACTTGATCCTTTCAAAGTGTGAACATCATTGGCATCCATCGTCTGTTCACAGTACAGCAGTTCAAAAGTCTGATGAAAAGATATGTATAAACTATTATTGAAACACCTGCTTTAGAGGGTAAAAGCAGATCATTTTCCTAGGTTCATTGGACAAGTGTGGACAGGTGTATGTTTATATATCTTCTAAGTGTGTCAAGCAATATATCTATAGCTGTAAATTTGTATTCTGTTAAATTTTATATACCACAACAATATAATCTTCATATTTATTGTTCAACAATTCATAACATGATTTTATCAATGTCTAAAGACACATAATCTTACTCAATATATTTGATTAATACTTGCTAAATTTCCAGAAACAAAACAAATGTAAAAGTTGTTCTCAGTGTCATTTGTGTTCTACTCAAATTATCTCCCTTTAAACAATACAAAATGTTATTTTTTAAAACGAAAATATGACTTGTGTTTTGTGTTTACATAAAGGAGACTTCTCATTTTATTTCTTTACACAATTTACTAACAAATTCAAGCTAAAGACAGTAAATTAACCAAAAAATGATAACTTGTACATATTATCTTTCAAAGCATTAAAATTAATAAAATAATAAAAATAGAAAATAAATAGAAAATCGCTGTCAGAAAATCTATTATAAATGGACAGTTTGTTGAATATGATATGTCATATGTTAAAATCAACCTGTGTATATATCTGCAGTTTCACTGTTGGCCTTACTACTTCATTTCTTGTTCTTTGGACTAAAAAATGCCTACTTCAATAAGAACAAATAAATTTTTGTTGAAAGGATACATTTTCATTTCCATTATTTTTTGTTTTTATTCAATAATATTTCATAATTTTTGCTTGCTGTTACAATATATTTTCAAAAACCATTTTTTGCCTTTTAAGAATAAAAATAGATTCAAATAATTTTGCAAAAATCCCAGATTCTTTAATATTTTCAGAAAATAAAAAGTTCCAAAATGATAAGACTTCAATTTGCAATGGCCATTTGAATACAGGTCCTATTTTCACATAGATATATATTTTAATACAGTGGATTCCTGTTAATTGAATACCTTATTTGTCAGGAAAAAATATGCAATTAACAGGAATATTCTATTAAGAGGAGTTTTCAATCCTGCTGTAAAAACATGTCAATTAACTTGAAAAGTGTCAAATGATGAGTTAATCATTAAACAAACACAGAGATTACAGTCTTTTTACAAAATTATTAATTGATTTGACATTTCATAATTAGATATCTCATTTTAATTATTTTTTTTAGATAATTTGCTAAAAAATATATAATTTTAATGTCAAATTGCACTAAACACGTCTTGATTTGAAAATGAAACTATTCAATTAACAGGAATTTCTTAACTATTCAATATGCAATTAAAAGGAATTAATAATATAGAAGNCANTTTAAACAATACAAAATGTTATTTTTTAAAACGAAAATATGACTTGTGTTTTGTGTTTACATAAAGGAGACTTCTCATTTTATTTCTTTACACAATTTACTAACAAATTCAAGCTAAAGACAGTAAATTAACCAAAAAATGATAACTTGTACATATTATCTTTCAATGCATTAAAATTAATAAAATAATAAAAATAGAAAATAAATAGAAAATCGCTGTCAGAAAATCTATTATAAATGGACAGTTTGTTGAATATGATATGTCATATGTTAAAATCAACCTGTGTATATATCTGCAGTTTCACTGTTGGCCTTACTACTTCATTTCTTGTTCTTTGGACTAAAAAATGCCTACTTCAATAAGAACAAATAAATTTTTGTTGAAAGGATACATTTTCTTTTCCATTATTTTTTGTTTTTATTCAATAATATTTCATAATTTTTGCTTGCTGTTACAATATATTTTCAAAAACCATATTTTGCCTTTTGAGAATAAAAATAAGATTCAAATAATTTTGCAAAAATCCCAGATTCTTTAATATTTTCAGAAAATAAAAAGTTCCAAAATGATAATTCAATTTGCAATGGCCATTTGAATACAGGTCCTATTTTCACATAGATATATATTTTAATACTTTCTTTACATTTGTAAGCTAGTCATATTTATACATTTTACACAAGAACTTAAACTTAAAATGAACACATATATCAGTAAAACTTCAAAAATATTTCCAAACATTATTCAAGCGGAGGTACATCTAAATCATCTACAAAGTCTTCACTATTTGGTCTCTCTTTAACAGGATGTTTGACCTTTGCTCCAAGTGGAGGAACAACTTTATCAGTTTTTTCAGAAACAATATTAGCTAAATCAACAGATTTGTGTGCACTTTTATCCACTTCCAATTTTTCGTGCGTTTTTCTGAAAAAAAAAGATACAGCTCATACAATCTACATTTTAAATCTGAATTATACATAATTTTGTTCACATTAAAGTATTAAAGGAACATAGTTATAAAACAATGTATTGAAGAAACATTTGCCCATGTAAATGTGTATAAATTGTATTTTTAAATCAATGACATGATAAATGTAGCACACATGTTGGCTAATCACAGATACATGTATTACTTTGATTTTAGTATTGGTATGTCCTTGTCCTAAGAATAAATTCCCATATGGCCTTTGATGATTCTTGTTTTGAAAGAAATTCTGACCCATCACCCTTGACATTTGCAATTTACCTTAACTTAGATCATGTCAGTATTGCAACTTAATTTTTAAACTAAATTGACTTTGCAGTATATTGACCCGTTTTATCGTCTTTTCTGTGGAAATTTAGTACCTTTAATTATGCAGCTAATTGCTTGGCTAATTGCATGTTAACCATATCAACTTTATACTATACCTTGGTTTCTGTTTGACTTTGTTCTCTTTGTTTTCTTCATTATCTGTTATTATCTTCTTTGGCTTAAGTAGTGGTTTTGCCTTTCAAATTTGAAAACAATGTATATAAATCACACAAAAGGTAATAAAACATATGGTCATTATCAAAATAAAACTTAGATGTATGTATTTTTCTTCAAGTTTACTACCTCATGTTGTGTATTAATATAGCGATCAACTGAAAAAAAGTCATGGTTTTTAGAGACTTGCTTAAGGATTTTTTAATGTGCTTATGTTGTAGTAACAATATAATTGACGTATTATGGATCTTGCTAACATGAATACCTACAACCTTATATTCTTGACAGAACACAGAAAGCAGCCACAGCCTGCTAAGCTCACCTCGTTGCGCAGCATTGTCACATGTTTGACATTTCAGTAAACAGGAATGGACTATAATCATTCTTTTAAACAGATTCAGTCATGCATAAATTGTAGCTTACAGACTGCATCCGAAGCATGCATTTTTGTTGTCATCCCAAATTGTATCATACATACCAATATGGTTGCTAAGTGACAAGTCAGTAAGCAGGAATGAACGTTAACCATTCTACATAACCAACTCGCTAATGCGTAAAATGTAGGTCAGAGACAGCATCCGAAGCATGCAATGTTGTTGTCATCCCAAAATGCATCATGCATACCAGTATGGTTGATGTNGGCTTTAACCATTCTACCTAACCAAGTCGCTCATGCGTAAAATGTAGGTCAGAGACAGCATCCGAAGCATGCATTGTTGTTGTCATCCCAAAAAGCATCATACATACCAATATGGTTGATGTGGGCCATGTCAGTAAGCGGGAATGTTCCTAACCAAGTCGCTCATGCGTAAAATGTAGGTCAGAGACAGCATCCGAAGCATGCATTGTTGTTGTCATCCCAAAATGCATCATACATACCAATATGATTGATGTTGGTCATGTCAGTAAGCGGGAATTGACTTTAACCATTCTTCCTAACCAAGTCGCTCATGCGTAAAATGTAGGTCAGAGACAGCATCCGAAGCATGCATTGTTGTTGTCATCCCAAAATGCATCATACATACCAATATGGTTGATGTGGGCCATGTCAGTAAGCGGGAATGGACTTAACCAAGTTGCTCATGCATAAAATGTAGGTCAGAGACAGCATCCGAAGCATGCATTGATGTTGTCATCCCAAAATGCATCATACATACCAATATGGTTGGTGTGGGCCATCTCAGTAAGCTGGAATGGAATTTAACCATTCTTTTTAACCAAGTCGCTCATGCATAGAATGTAGGTCAGAGACAACATCCGAAGCATGCATTGTTGTTGTCATCCCAAAATGCATCGTACATACTGATATGGTTGATGTGGGCCATGTCAGTAAGCGGGAATGGACTTTAACCATTCTTCCTAACCAAGTCGCTCGTGCGTAAAATGTAGGTCAGAGACAGCATCCGAAGCATGCATTGTTGTTGTCATTCCAAAATGCATCATACATACCAATATGGTTGATGTGAGCCATGTCAGTAAGCTGGAATGGACTTTAACCATTCTACCTAACCAAGTCGCTCATGCGTAAAATGTAGGTCAGAGACAGCATCCGAAGCATGCATTCCAGTTGTCATCCCAAAATGCATCAGGCATACCAATATGGTTGATGTGGGGCATGTCAGTAAGCAGGAATGGACCTTAACCATTCTTTCTAACCGGATGCGGACGCCGATGTCGACGCTAGGGGCATCACATAAGCCCCCTCACTTCGTGAGGTGAGCAAAAAATGAGAGTCGATTAACAACTGCCATAACCTAAACACTTGGAAACTTTTTTTTTTTCATTTTGGAGAAGAATTCATATTACACAAGATTTATTTACATAAATGGAGTAAATATAAAGATTTCTACAAAATTCAGGTATTATATATATCAGTATGTTAGACCTATTTTTATGGTCAGTAAATTTTGTAGCATACCTCATGCCCCAATATTAAACTTGCTGATCTTGTATATACCATATTATGTCACTAACACACTGTGTAGTGTTTATATCATATTAATAGTCCAGCGATCGCATGAAAACTGATACAGATCAAGGTTTGCACGGTGAAGCTTATAATGGCTTCCACAGACTGTGTATTTCGAATTCATCCTAAATGTATATCAAATATATATGATATGCATTTGACGTCTTTTGACCAATCAATGTTTAGGGAATTTACTAGAGGTTGGATATATACTTTTGACAGGTTCTTATAAATAGAATGATGTTTCAGTATCAGAAAATACAGATCAAATGATAATCAAACCTTATAGAACTCCGAAATGTTGAATAAAAGTTTGAATTAAAGTTTTCCTTGCACAGTGATACTTACTTTTGGCATTGTGATTAACAAATGTCCTGTGACCTGAGATCTCTTGGCAGAACTTGAATCTGCATTAATATCCTCAGTCATACACAACTGGAATGTCTGAAATCACAAAAAATCTATTCAACATTGCAGAGAAAAGTAACGGATGACAAAATACCCTGTAATGCTAAAATGTCAAGAATGACTAAGATGGTAAACAGGAAATAGTACACTGGTAAATCTGAAAATGTATCCTGAAATATGGCATAACTTTTTAACCTTGTGACAAAATTTCAAATTTGTTTCATTTATCAACAGAGAAAAGCATGACAAAAAATGTGTTGGATGAATTTACAGAATGATCATTGATGGATTGATGGAATGAGGGATATAGCTAAAACGATATACACCTCTTTTTGAGCAATGGTATAATAATAATAATCTCCATTTATTAAACTAGTGACCAGATTCAAAGGAGATGATCAAACTATGATGTCTTGTTACACTGTTGTCAATATACATTACCTTTCCTTTCATAACAACTCTAACATAATTTGTCTGTACATCAACATCTATCAGGGAGGTATCCATATGTCTGTAGATAAAAATATTCAACTTTATTATTTTATGATATTATTTCTGTGCTGTAATTGGTTCGTTTGATGTCACATGATGTTATGCAAATATGATGTAAACCTGGTATTTCCATGAATAGTACATGAAGCTCTATATTTTGAAATGTCAGGTTTACAACATCATATTTGCTGACACACTAAATTCTACATGCAAATTAATACAAAATTTAAGACATAAAATAATAGAGCAATTACCATATAGCATGGCAAGTTCAGTCAATACATGGATTCACAGACTTAATTAGAATATACTGACCTCAGACCGAGTCCTTGGCCAATATGCTATAGTTAGGTCCATGTACTGACACCATCCCCATGCTATGTTTGTATAATATTCTGAAGAACAGATTGAACTCACTCAAGTACTTTATTTGAAAAATGGGTCAAAGAATCAAATGGCCGGGTTGCGTTTTAGTACCTCTAGCTATAAAGTGTTGTTTTTTTAGGTTCCCTAATGGGTCTGTGAAAAACAGGAAAAAAATTTCAAAATAATTCCAAAAAGGGAGGTGCACATCTACAATATATATAGAAACAGTTTGTGAAGTTTCAAAAATGTAGGTTGAAAACTGTAGGAGGAGTTGATTTCACAAAATCAGTATCCCATTTTAAGTCTGGTGTATTTATAAATTTGTAAATGATAAGGTTATAAACTCAGGACTTTTGAGACAGGAGTTCTTGTTGAAGACAATGACAATTCATGGGCCTCACTGCATCTCACTGATTGAAGTGACTGTCACTCCATATGATAAATAAAAGATGGTAGGTTTACAGGTCAGTAAGATGCATAAATCCAGTCAGAAAACATTACAAGATCATAAAGTTCCAATGCAAACACTCATTTTTTTTTTTTACAAAATTGTAAGTCACTCTGTGTTCCAAAAACTTAACTCTGATTTTTAACAATGTCGAGCAAACCATAAATTAAAGCCATCCTACCAAGCTTATTCTAACACAGATCCAACAATAAGTGTTGGTTCACCATATACAATTGTTTTTTTGTTGTTGTTGTTTTTTTTTGTCTAAAACTTTATTTCAACACTTCAGCGAATGTATGGGATTTATATTTTCTGTTGTAATACGAAGTTGTAACTGGTGTAAAATTCTAGGCAGAAATGTACACACAATTTTTTTCTTATACAAACAATAGCTATATATTTTTCTTCCCTATATGAATACAGTTTCAAACAAATCATTAAAGATTTTTTCAATCAGAACAAACTACAAATAAATACTTTATGTATGTAATGTTTGGTTCACTGGTGTAACAGCATGGTGATATCTATCAAAATGCTGTGGTTTCCTGAACCAGTTAGTTTTCATGCCAGGAAAAACAGATATTGTTACCTCATAATATCTGTATGAGAGGACATGGTTTAAAAAATTATTTTTTTATCAAGAATGAAGATGTTCTTTTTTTTAGGACTTCGTTGGTATACCACAAACTAACCTTTCAAATTCATTTACAATGAGTGTACTGGAAACCTACTTTAAAACTGCTATATTCTGAATACTGGAAGTTATAGTAAATAAACACTAATAACTTACTTAAAAACTGCTAAATCAAGAACAAAGTGATTTTTTTCTTCATCTTCTATTAGAGAAAAATCGACTCTACAAAATAAATAGCTGCTGTTATTGTGTATAACCAAAACATGTTTCACCATTTCTCAGTATTTTACAGCAATTAAATTGTATTGTTAAGAAAATAGAAGAAAAAGACTCAACTGCTTTAAAACTTCTGTAACAGGTTACAGCTTGATTGTTACTATCATACTGTAGAATATATATTGAACAACTACTGAATTCCTTACTTTTTGAAAATATTTTTCTTAAAAGGGTTGAATAATTATCCTACATAAGTATATAATATAATATAATATTGTATCAGATCAAATTATCAAAATTTGTGACTGAATTTAACATTTGACTTTCTTTGAACTAACAAGATAGCTTTTCACCCATGGGAGATAATTCATTTGATATTTATTATCTCCCTTAGTAAAATAAAATTCTAAGAGATTACTGCATTATTTTTGCAAAATTACCAAGTTTTAAGAGGCAATAGTCCAGATCCAAATACATTTCTGAACTTATTAAAGTCTAAATGGCTTGGGTTTTTAGGTACCAAGTTTGAAGACAGAGTGTAATTTTGTTCATAAATCCTAAGCAGGAATACTAGTTCTGAAAAATTAAAATTTTCAAGGGGCATAAATCTAGAACCACTTCCACATCTGAACCCAAAATAAAACACAGCCATAATTTTACTGCCAAACTCTTACATACCAAGTTTGAAGATTTGATGCAATTCAGATGATAAATTACAAGTTAGAATGTCGAAAATTGCAAAATAATCATTCAAATATTCTGACAAAATAATGACAAATATTGCATCATCTTCAACTAAATTAAACCATGCCCAAATTTTGTTCATTTTTGAAACTTAATTAATATAGATCCAATCAACACCAAATATATGTAAAAACACTATTTTATTAACGATAAAGACAGCAAACATCAATATTGACTTCACTTTTGCAACAAAAAACCTTTCTAAGGACTGAATGTTTTGTAAAGAGAATTTAAAACCCAGAAACTAATCATCATCAACTGACCTGACTCTCAATGCAAAAAGAAGACAATTTTGTGCAGCATCTTGACATTCCTTTTCCTTCCTGAAATATTAACCAATACTTACTTAGCTTCATTTACATTTAAAGGCCGACCATCATCTGTAAACAATCTTCTGGGGGGTTTCTCCTCTTTCTTCCTGAAAAATGTTTTTTTATTAATAAGCTCAACTTTTATAAAAGATACCTTAATAATATGTTGCCTGCATCAATTAATTTGTACTATAATTAATTTTCACAAAAATACTGAATAGTATTAAGAAAAAATACTACAAAGTTATCTTCTAATATCACAAGCAAAAGGTCAAGAGATAAACTATAAAATAATCTATAAACATAAGATCAGAAACTTCAATTACTTATTCCTCATACAGGATGACCCGTATCTACTTTCATGGTCAAATATTAAGGTCATTGTGGAATATAAGCTTAAATTGCAGGTCAGAGATCAATATTGATTCAAACTTAGTTTATATTGAAGATTATTATGCTTCCTGTAAGAAACTGCATTAATAGTGTCTAATATACTATTTTGGCATAGTATACCTGCAGCCATGTACTATGCCTGTCACGTGACTTGGTAGGC
>MJUU01026887.1:278317-291785 GCA_002080025.1 Modiolus philippinarum | reverse complement strand
ATATGCAAAGGACCTACATGGAGTTGAATTTACATGTCTTTATCTAATAAGACGTGGCATTGTAACTTAATAATTAAATAAGTTGGAACAAGATATTTGAAAAAGGGAGATAATCTGATAAAAATATTTTACATAGATATCACTATGAAAATTCACATTTTATAAATTTTATGAAAAACAAAGTCGGTGACCCCCATTTTTCTTTATATTTTTTGAAAGTATGTTCAAAGGGCTAACACATGAATAAAGTAGAAAAAAATCTATGGAATAGTTTTAAAGAAATCAACAATATACCTGTTTTTCCTTATATATTCATTAGAAATATTTGATTATTTTGATATCAGTTATTTTAAAAACAAGCACGGTGACCCATCTTTTTTATTTTTTTATTTCAATGGTAATATAATAAGGAAACTTTCCTGAGAAAATAAAGAAAATCTATGGAATAAATTTTGGACTACCCATCTACCTTAAGAGTAAAATATGCAGTTTGCTGGTGACACATAACAAAGCCTATAAATGAATATTTCAAACCATCATGATAAAAGCCTATCAACTGATATTTTTGACCGTGAAGTCAAAGATTGACATGCTTGTGTATTCCAAAAGTGTATATGCGATTTCAATGCAATCAAATAATTTCACTACATATTTTTGCTTTATTTAGGCCATACAAAATTAATTAATTGGTTCTCAGAAACAGATGAGGGAGGGAGGTGATTTTTTTTATCTTTTTATTTGCTCCAAAATAGATGAGGCATCTTTTTACATTGTAAAATCACCAAAAATGTAGTGAGGGAGGTAATTTTTTATTTTATTGAAATGGAAAAAAATAGGGTCAATGAGGGGCTTTTTTTAAGCCTCCAACTAGATGAGGGAGGGCCTGAGAACCAATAATTTTTTTTTATATGGCCTTATTTGTACACAGTTAGGAACCAGACCAGACAGGGAACCTACTATGTTCTGAGTACAAAATGTATGTGGATAGAGTATTTGATGGTTTGTTTGGACGAATGAAATCAAATAGCTATCGGTATTCAAACATAGTTTTTATCTATCTTTCCATCTTTTTTGTCAATATCACTATGAACAACTTAGTTAATATTTATAATACATGTATCACAAAACACCTGTTTCTCCATCAATCATTTGTATAACAGTTATTGGTCAAATTCTAACAACTCAAATTCCAAGCTACAGATTTGGTCAAGCACATTAAATTCCAGACAACAGAATTATTTTCAATTACAGGTGGATCTACGCATCTAAATCTCTAGAAGGATATAGTTTCAGTCGCATGCTGGTTAAAGAATCTCAAACCATTGGCCTAAGGGGAAAGATATCAAGTTACAAGTATGTCAGTGAAGATCAGCTTAAGTCAAAGATGTATTTAGAAGCTTCAGTGAAGATCAGTGTACTAAGTAAAGATGTATTCAGAAGCTAACTCTGTAAAGAAATTAACATTTTGAGTTTTATGTAGGTTCAATAAGCTAAAATTCAAGCTCCTAAGGGATATAGCTTAAGTTACAAATGAGTACAGTGGTATTATAATGCATACATTATGGTACTTAATTATCCAAGTAAATCAACAACAAGCTACCAAAATGCATATATACCCTTCATTTATATCTGTATACCATCTGCCATCAAATCCAGCCTTCTTTTCTTTTTGTTGCTTCTTTTTCTCTTCTTTTAATATTGCTTCTTCTTTTTGCCTCAACTAAAAACATAAATTTTTGTAAAAGTACTGTTTATCTTTAAAGTAAACAAGAAATAGTGATGGCATGTGGGCCATAGACACTGATAACCATGTATTATCACCCCCTACATTTATTGGACTATACTAAAATTTAAAGACTGTGAGAGAGACAATATAACAGAATGAAAATGGTCTCAAAGTTGTTCTTTCATGTTGCTTTGTTGCTTGAGTAACAATCAAAGAATAATAGGATCTTGCATAATGTCAGATTAAAGATCAGGATATCTTTCACAAGTGTAAGAAATTTCGTCTTTTCACGACTGGAGCGTAGCAAAACAAGGGGAAAAGACGTAGAATTTCTTATAAGAGTGAAAGATATCCCGATCTTTAATTTTGATCTCATGCAAGATCCTATTTCTTCCGTAAAAAGCAAAAAGAAACGTCTGGTAACCTTTACTGTTTGAACAACGTTGTCGCCATTTGAGTATTCTTTACATTGCGATGTGAGGTGTTTTTTGACTTTAAGTCATGGTTATGGTTGTTGTATCACAAAAATCAACATGTCTGGTTGGTCATTTACCGGTGTGAGATTAGGTCGCGTGCATTGATCTCACATGGGTCATCTCCCACTGTAAACCACCATTTACGGAAGAAATAACTTTGCTGCAAGATTATACTAAACCTTTGATGAATTGAAACAAGTTGCATTAGAAAATTTGTTGGTGTAAATTGTTTATTGAAACTAATGAACAAATATTCCAATATTTCTATAGCAACAATGATCCTAAAATTCTTTAAAATACTTGTATTTGTTCTCTCATCTAACAATCTAAGTCATATGTATACTATTGTATTCCTGTTTATCAACAGAAGGTATACTAGGATAATGAAAACTATGTGATTACGAATTACTAGCTTTGTTTGATGGAGGGGCATTAAAAATGTTAAATTTAAACTTGTAGATGGTCTATTACTAAGAAACCAAACAAGTATAAAATACATAAATCCAATATGTCTGTAATCATAAAAAAACATAGAAATGTGATATTGTATACCTACTCTCTTCTTTCTGTATTCTTCTTGTTGTCGTAGAATCTTATTTCTCAATTCTGTATAATCCTTAAAGTAAACATGTTTGTGAATTTTTTTACAATTTCATATGATGTACACATGTATAATAATTAATGTGTATTTTTATCTTGTAAATGTCCTAATTATTATGTCAATTTTTACCCAGCATTTCATCAAAATCCAATGAGCTATTTAGGAGGACATGCACTTACAAGATACCTCACAACTTTCACTATAAGTATATTTTAAGTTGAATTATCTCCCCTTCAAATTTTCAAATATAATGCATATCTTCAGGTTGTTCCCTACAACTGTATAGCACTTCATCAAAATCCAATGGGCTGTTCATGAGGACATGCAATAAAAAGCTACCTTCACCATTTTTTCTATGAAATTTCTTTTCGGTTAAATAATTTCCCCTTCCGAATTCAAGCACCTACTATAGACACTTCAATTCATTCACTTCTTCAGTTTATATACTACAAATGTGTAACATTTCATCAAAATTCAATGACTTATTTAGGAGGACATCATTTGAAGGTGTTCATGGAAGGACAGACAGGCTTACCTCCAACTTTGCTTGCAGGGGTATTAAGTATTTTCAACCAAACCATTATAAAAAATTCATAAAATTAAAAAAAAAAATAATAATAAAAAATAAGTTCACATTTCAAAATTTACCAAANTGTAGAAGCTGAGAAAACTTTGACAGTAAAAGTGTTACGGACGGACGGACGGAATGACGGACGGACGGACGGACGGACACCACCATCACTATATACCCTCCGCTTTTACAAAGCGGGGGGTATAAGGGGGGTATAAAAATAAGTTCACATTTCAAAATTTACCAAAACCCTTTTTATTAATATGAGAAAGTATTTCCTGCTAAGGAAATGACTGTTACTGTAAAACAGGTAAAAATGTCCCTTTACAAATTCAAGTAAGTTTTGATGGCTCTAGCTGCAATAGCTGGACCACCACAAATGTCTGGAACCACTTTTGTTGTTTCTTTGTTCAAGTTTATACCTAGTTTGAACTTGACTGGAATACCCCTGTGGCTCGTACTCTTTTCATCCATCTCTTTGGTGTTAAAGCCATTAGAGTTTGTGTTCAACTGTATTTTAATGGCTTCTCTTATAAGTGATTTTATGTAATTTTGATATTGTATACTTCCAATTATATGATTCTCAAAAAACTGCTTGCTAAAAACTTAAAGTGATCGCTCATGAGTGACTAAGGGGATTGGGCCACCATCTGGGCATGAAATTGGTATGTACTCTTCAAGATGCAACTGCATGTCCAATATCAAGTGGCTTTGTCTAATGGTACAGACTGTAAAAACTGCTTGCTAAAAACTTTAAGTGATCGTTCATATGTGATTATGGAGCTAGGGCCATAAATTAAGTAGGGATTTGAGTTGTACCCATACTAATGCAACTGCACATCAAATACTATGGACCTACAACTAACATAAGCTTTTTCATACACAATAGTTTGCCGTTGTTGACGCCGCTGCCGCTGTCGCCGGAAATGCTATCCCTAAGTCTCGCTTTCGCAACTTTTCGTAGCGGGCAAGACAATAAAATTGGATATAATGATTCACACAAGTTTGGGTCTTAATTGTCCAACAATTGAAGAAAAAGATATTCGAATATATGGGATAATATATGATAGCAAAATTTCATATGACCCAACAAACAATGAACATGATATAAAGACATGGATTATTGAAAGGAATGCATTTTTCTAAATTAAAAAAAAAAATTGGCATAAAAATGCACATTCCTATACCCTCTTCCAAGATACAACAACAATAAACATACCTGTTTTGCAAGAATTCTTTCAGACCTATCTACAGCTTTTCCATCCAGCATCTGCAACAAGACAAAATTCTGAAATCTGTATTGTATATCAAAACTATGAAAATGGGTAAATTGACTTTATAGTGGGTCCATTAAGACAGTGTTAAATGCCTATTCCTCAATGCAGTTTTAATAATTTCTCTATTTTTTTTTCAAAAAGACCATCAATTTCTTTTCAGTTGATCAATCTGGTAATTTAAATGTACAGCCACTCAGGTGTGACCATTCAAGTTCCTAAGATTTGTCAATTAGTATGTATGATAAAAGTAAAATAGTTACTCTTTAGCAGTTGTAGATTTGAATAACCGTGAATGAGGAATAAGTATTGCATACTGACCAGGGTCATTATAGATACATGTATAGCTAGATGTTGTTGGAAACGACAGATGTCCCAACACTCCCCGTTTGACACAGAAAACAGTTGTTATACGCCCTGGGCACAAATTTTTTCAATATTTTTGAAATCAAACTATTGAGAGTCATTATTTTTACTAAAAGAATTCTAGGATGTATGGTTGCTAAGTAGAATTCCAAAAAATAACTGGTCTTTGGGACTTTCATGAAATTTACAAAGATTGGAATCAATATTTTTGAAATCCAATTGTTGAAAATGTTTGTCCTAAACTACACAGACAATTTAAGTATGGTTGCAAGGTAGAATTCCAAAAATGACTGGTCTTTGAGACTTTTAGGAAATTTACCAAAATTGGAATCAAATATTTTTTGAAATCCAAATGATGAAAATGTTTGTCCTAAACTACACAAACAGTTTAAGTATGGTTGCTAGAAAGAATTCCAAAAATAAGTGATCTTTGAGACTTTCAGGAAATTTACCAAAATTGGAATCAAATATTTTTGAAATCCAATTGATGAAAATGTTTGTCCTAAGCTACACAAACATTTTAAGTACAGTTGCTACATAGAATTAAAAAAATAAGTGGTCTTTGAGACTTCCAGGAAATTTACCACAAGTGTGGACCCAAATTGATGTCTCCCCGTCCCTACTTAGTCACAAAAAAGATGTGAAAACTCTAACTGACTAATTCAGAAAACTTAACATGTTGGCTGAAAAAAGCAATATAGCAAACTGTTATATATAACCAAAAACCAAAATGCCAAATATCAGTACTTTTTTCCTACCACTGATATAGATACTGGAGAACCAAACATTTTCACTAGACCGTGAAAATGAGGTCAAGGCCTAAAGCCAATTAGCAGGATGTCATGTTCCATAATACCAAATATTATTGACCATATATTTATAGATACTTGAAAACTCAACATGCTCACTGAACCATGAAAATGAGGTCAAAGACAAAAGCCATATAGCAGACTGTCATGTACTACCTAGGACCAACCTGTATACCAAATATCATTGACCTATCACTTATAGTTACTGAGAAACTAAACTAAGCACAAAAACTAGGTACAGTTATTGAGATATGAATCTAATCAGAGAAACTTAACTTGGTCACTAGACCGTGAAATTGAGGTCAAGGACAAAAGTTGTATGCCAGACTGACATGTACTACTCAAGACCAACCTATATACCAAATATCATTGACCTACCACTTACAGTTATTGAGATATGGATCTAATCAGAGAAACTTAACATGGTCACTAGACCGTGAAATTGAGGTCAAGGACAAAAGTCATATGCCAGACTGACATGTACTACTCAAGACCAACCTACATACCAAATATTATTTACCTACTAGGTATAGTAAATGAGAAATGGACTTAATCAGAGAAACTTAACGTGGTCACTAGACCGTGAAATTGAGGTCAAGGACAAAAGTCGTATGCCAGACTGACATGTACTACTCAAGACCAACCTATATACCAAATATCATTGACCTACCACTTACAGTTATTGAGATATGGATCAAATCAGAGAAACTTAACGTGGTCAATGGACTGTGCAATAGAGGTCAAGGTCACATGATTTTATGTCCGTCAGGTAGCACTTGATTAGTACTACCACTGGACCAAATATTATATTCCTACATCAAAGGGTTTTCAAAATATCCTGTATATAGCAAAAGTTAACGCCGTCGCCGTCATACTTTGCACGCCTAGGTCTCGCTTTCCGCGACTTTCGTCGCAGGCGAGACAAAAACTGGAACCACCTTTCAGAATCCTAAGTTTTCAGAATTTTGATTTTTACCAAACACTTGTCAGAATATAAGATAAAACGCCAAAATTTCAAAAAATATGTGTCTTTGACAATTTCAGGAAATTCACCAAAGTTGGAACTGGAACCAAAATTCCCAAAGCTTATTGCAAATCTACAGACTATATACAACAATTCTGCATAAATATTTAATGCCTAAATCTAAAAATGTTGGTGAAGTTTGGGTCACATGACACATGTGTCAAAATCCACATCTTTGGGTCTTTGTTGGGCCTCTTGTTTGCACCAAGATAAAGATAAAAAAATCCGAAAGCTATGTGCAACAATTCTACAACAAAATTTAATCCCTAAATCCAAAACTGTAGGAGGAGTTCGCGTCACATGCAACATGTGTCAAAATCGACATCTTGTTTCCTCTTGTTTGCATTAACACCAATTTCAAAAATCCGAAAGCTTATTGCCCATTTACAGCATATGAGCAACAATTCTATAACAAAATTAAAACCCTAATTCCAAAAATGTAGGAGTAGTTCGCGTCACATCATTTCGGACAGACGGACTGACAGACTGACGGAGGCGAAAACAATATCCCCGAACTTTCTTCAGAAAGTGCGGAGATAATTATTTAAAAAATAAAGATTTTGAATATTACCCTATGCGACCATCAAAAATTAACGTGAAAAGTTCTTAACCCTGGTCTTAGCAGCCAAAGTGGCAATTTTTATAAAACTGAGGTCATTAGTAGCATACCAGGGTGTTTGCAAGGGTTTGAAATAATGTACTTCTATGACATTGACATATGAACTTGAAAAACTTTAGAATGTGACTTATAAGACACAGACATCCCACCAATAGATATATTGCAATAGATATCCCAAGTCATTCAATCAAGCATAAAATTAATCCATTCACTGATTTGTGATGAAATCAGGTAGTCATATTGAATTATATATTCCAATAAATATTTGTTAAGTAACAAACATTCCTGAAATTATCAAACTAAAGTCACTGAAGTGTAAAATATATGTCAAGCTTATCAAATTTTCTATAAATTTAGTACTCACCAAGGTGATTTATTGATGAAACATCATTATAATACAACCTGTAGTTGTTGACAAATGAGCCTACGCTGGCAAATGCAAAGATTTAATTAAAGTCATTAAATTGTAAAATTAAGATCAAAGTCACCAAGCTATTCAAAAATTGGGTAGTTCTCATCAAAGTGATTAATTTCATGTAAATGTAACATAATTGTGAAATTAATTGTATAGTTGTCAAAAAATTGACTTAACTGCAAAATTTAACAAAAGACCCTCGAACATAAAAGGTAGGTCATAGACACTCCATTGTAAATCTTGAAGCACTGATCAATGTACATGTGCATATGAAATATATCACTACAGGTTTACAGATGTAAAATGGACCAAAACACAAAACTAAATATCCAAATGTAGGGACATACAACTGACAAGAGTTAATTTATATGCCCCTTCATCAAAAAAATAATTGCAGAAACTTTTTGACGTAAGTTAAGGAAAAGCATGCCAAGATTGGCACAGTTCTGTACCTCTTTTTGTATCTCTAAATATAATTTACCTCAAGTCCAGGTAAGGTAGCAACGACATACTCCCTATATCCATCATACTCTGCACATGGGTTCCCTGTCAAATACCTGTAGTGAAAAAATTCACGTTGACTGATAAAAACAGGTTAAACCTATCAATACAAATTATTGATATTTGGAATATTCTTCATAACAAATTCAAGACAAACATTGAAGTTTCACTATATAATACAACATGTGACTTGTACACAAAAAATATTTTATTCTATATCATCTTGTCATCTTGACAAACAGAACACATCTGCTTTCCAGTAATAACATTATCATCCATGTAAATAGACTATAAACGAGTTATTGTGGTGAGATTTATCAAATCCTCATTTCTACAAGTCATAGTACAGAAAATGTCACGTCAAAAGGTCCAAACATCATTAAAGTGGGTTCCATAGTCATATGAGGAAGACACATTTGTGACTTAGACTGGATGAACAAAAATTCAAATGTAGTCTAATACAAAATCTGCTACTAACAATCAAATTTTAGAATATCTTATGCTTTAAAACAACTTGATTTACTTACAATTCTCTAAAGTGAACTAAATCTTTTAAATGTTCTATACTGGTCAGTTCTCCAACAAAATTGACTGTCAGATCTAGTTTCTGTAAGGACTCACATCCTGTAATGGATATATATAATGGCATAAGTTACACATGTAAATGCAGAAATTCTCTTTTGCAACATGTTAATTGTTTGGCTACACTGTTTAAACCTGTCCTTGACCATGTTGTATTTTTTGTAAAACCAATAATGATGGTCAGTAATCAATGGTCAGTTTTATCTGGTTTCACCTTGGTCATACCCAAAACTGATATCAAAGCACCCCATTACAATACTTTGTTTTCATTTGAAATACAAAAATATAGAATTACATTTGTAAGTAACCATGCCTGAATCAGCAAAATTTACTTATATCTCCTACATATACATATGACTGATATCACATCTGAAAACTTCCTTTTTTTTGCAATTTTAGCTATTTAGTGTTCAGTGCATAGGAATACTACATAAGACGTAAACCTTACCTGCCAAATTTTCAATCTTTTCAACATTATTTAAGGCTAGATTAAGGTATTCCAATTTCTTTAATTTTCCAACATTTTCTGAAAAAAAAACAAGTAAAATATATAAACATTGATTTAAGCTGTTTGTGCAGATAATTCTTTCTTTCATCTTTAGCTATGAAATTTAAAATATGCCTAGATTTCTGTGAAAAATATGTAATACTGTCTATATGGTACTATGTTATTTCCCACCTTAAACTGAACCCTTAATCATTAAGGGATATAACTATTTACAAAATAGATATTTGGCTATATAGATGAATAAAGATGTCTTTTAATTAATCAAGTTAGGTTTTGATATGATGCAGGATACTCAATTTATAATAAGGAAACCAAATTTCCTTGAAATTTTCTTAGACCCTGTGACCATGGTCTTGGGGACAGCCACCTCAAAATCAAAAGACTAACTTCATTCTTAAGCAATAAGTCAAAATATGACCAAAATTTAATTCAAATGAATAAATAGCAAAATATGTAAAAATGCCTAATTTGGACTCTAAATTTTGTGAAAAAGGTGGGCCATAAACCCAATATCTGAATGTGGTCTTCCAACTGTGTCAAGACACCTGCTAATATTTCATACTGATTTATCTACTAGAACAAAAGTTATGGAGTGGATAGATTACGCCACAGAGGCTTTTGATGCTGTCTAGTATGGGTCATACCATGATGCAACTGCAACATTTTTGCAATGGTAAAAACTGTTAAAATTTACAAAGCACACATTGGACAGAACTCCAAAATTTGTTCAAATATACATTTGAGTTCTTGTCTCTATTTACTGTATCAGTAAAGTATATCATCAATGAATACAAGTTGTAAACTGATTCCCTGGAAATGATTTTTTCCAGGGAGGTGGCTTTTAATATAGTTCAAATCCAATAGAAACATTCCTGACTTACACATTATCAGATCAAACCAAAAATCATACTGAAACAAAACTACTGCATCACTATTTCACTATAACTTCATAACAAAAACATGTCCTATTGAAGTCTGTAAAGTTTCTGTTACCAGTATATACATTTCTTTTTTTTTCTGAGTCACATGTATTGCAATCTTAATTGTAAGTTTATAAATAAAAAAACAAGATGTGTTTGTGAAACACTACATATGCCCCCAGATTCTACAGTAAATTATATGAAAATACCAAATTCTACCCCTTTTTGACCTCTCTGACCTTGACCTTTGACCTAATTTTTTTGCATATTTATGTTCCTTTTGACAAGACCTATACACTTGCCAAGTATTAAAAGTCTATCTTACATTTAAAAATTCATTTTTTTCCATTTGTCCCCTTTGGGCCTCTTATTTCTAAAAAACGGTAAATGCTAACTCAAATCTGTTGACATACTGCAGTTGCTAAAATTTTATTAGCAATATCATAAAACAAACCCTGTCTTGATAGGATAAATAATAAGGATTCTATAGCCAAATATGTGAAAACGGCCAATTTCACCCCTTTTTGACCTCTGTGACCTTGACCTTTGACCTGACCTAAATTTTTTTTGCATATTTATGGTCCTCTTGACTAGACCTATACACTTGCCAAGTATGAAAAGTCTACCTTACATAGTTCAAAAGTTATAACCAAGGTTAAAGTTTGGACATAGGGACAAACAGACAGGACAAAAACAATATGCCTACGATCATCGATCTGGGGGCATAAAAAAACAAAAAAATTACTTACCTATTTTGGGAATCAGATTACTCTGAAGGTACAATATCCTTAATTCTTTACACCATTTATCTATATGTTCAATTCTAAAAAGAAAGAAAAAACATCAAAATTATAAATTCACTATATGATTAAACTAGAGGCTTAGAAACTGAGCCTGTATCGTTAACCTGACAAAATGCTCCTATGCCATGAATGACCAAAAAATGATTTTTTTCCAATGGGGTCTATTGTTAGCTATGTTCACTATTGGGACCCATGTTTTGTCAGATACTATTGAAATGAGTATTCTTTGCAAGACCTTATATACATTTTCTATTTTTCCCATAGGGTCCTATGTTAAACCTAAGTTCCTTGCTGGCGATATGAGCAATCTTTGTAAAGGATCTTCCATACATCATTCCTGTAAAGTTTGGTTGAATTTGCTTCAGTCGTTTCTGAGGAGAAGATGAAAATGTGATTTTCCAATATGGTCCAATGTTAAACTATGTTCCATGCTTGCAGCCATATTTTTTTATCGGATCCAAACAAAATGAGCAATCCTTGTAAAAGATCTTTTGTACATCATTCCTGTAAAGTTTGGTTGAATTTGCTTCAGTTGTTTCAGAGGAGAAGATGAAAATGTTATCCAATGTTAAACTATGTTCTGTGCTTGTGACCATGTTTTTTATCAGATGGGAACGAAATGAGCAATCTTTGTAAAGGATCTATAGTACATCATTCCTGTAAAGTTTGGTTGAATTTGCTTCAGTCGTTTCTGGAGAAGATAATAATGTGATTTTCCCATATGGTTCAATGTTAAACTATGTTCTGTGCTTGTGGCCATATTTTTTATCAGATCCAAACGAAATGAGCAATCTTTGTAAAGGATCTATAGTACATCATTCCTGTAAAGTTTGGTTGAATTTGCTTCAGTCGTTTCAGAGGAGAAGATGAAAATGTTATCCAATGTTAAACTATGTTCTTTGCTTGCAATCATGTTTTTTATCAGATCTGAACGAATTGAGAAATCTTTGCAAAGGACTTTCCATACATCATTCCTGTAAAGTTTGGTTGAATTTGCTTCAGTCGTTTCTGAGGAGAAGATGAAAATGTGATTTTCCAATATGGTCCAATGTTAAACTATGTTCTGTGCTTGCAGCCATATTTTTTATCAGATCTGAACGAAATGAGCAATCTTTGTAAAGGATCTATAGTACATCATTCCTGTAAAGTTTGGTTGAATTTGCTTCAGTCGTTTCAGAGGAGAAGATGAAAATGTTATCCAATGTTAAACTATGTTCTTTGCTTGCGACCATGTTTTTTATCAGATCGGAATGAAATGAAAAATCTTTGAAAAGGACCTTCATATACCATTCCTGTAAAGTTTGCTTCAATTTGCTTAAGTCATTTCTGAGGAGAAGATGAAAATGGGATTTGCCCATATGGTCCAATGTTAAACTATGTTCTGTGCTTGCGACCATGTTTTTTATCATATTGGAACGAAATGAGCAATCTGTGTAAAGGACCTTCCATACATCATTCCTGTAAAGTTTGGTTGAATTTGCTTCAGTTTTTACAGAAGAGAAGATGGAAATGTAATTTTTCCATAGGGTCCAATGTTAAATCTACGTTCTGTGCTGGCAGCCATGTTTTTTGTCGGATCGGAAAGAAATGGGCAAACTTTGTGAAGGACCTGACATACATCATTCCTGTAAAGTTTGGTTGAATTTGCTTCAGTAGTTTCAGAGGAGAAGATGAAAATGTGAAAAGTTTAACAGACAGATGACAGACGGATGACAGACAGACAACAGACGCCAAGTGATGGCAATAGCTCACAATGACCCTTTGGGTCAGGTGAGCTAAAAAGCATAATCAAGGAACTTTGGAGTATACACATATATAACAAATAACCTCACAAACAAATAAAACTTTAAGATTTCTTTGACCCTTAGTCCAATTCAAATTCAATTTTGTTGGTGCAAAGATACAATTACTTCCTTACCTTTCTGTATCCTGTTGATGTAAAGATAAAATTACTTCCTTACCTTTCTGTTCCTGTTGATGTAAAGATACAATTACTTCCTTACCTTTCTGTATCCTGCATGTTGATGTAAAGATACAATTACTTCCTTACCTTTCTGTATCCTGTTGATGTAAAGATACAATCACTTCCTTACCTTTTTGTATCCTGCATGTTAATGTAAAGATACAATTAAATACCTTTCTGTATCCTGTTGATGTAAAGATACAATTACTTCCTTACCTTTTTGTATCCTGCATGTTGATGTAAAGATACAATTACTTCCTTATCTTTCTGTATCCTGTTGATGTAAAGATACAATTACTTCCTTACCTTT
>MJUU01026887.1:264631-277852 GCA_002080025.1 Modiolus philippinarum | reverse complement strand
CTGTTGATGTAAAGATACAATTACTTCCTTATCTCTCTGTATCCTGTTGATGTAAAGATACAATTACTTCCTTACCTTTTTGTATCCTGCATGTTGATGTAAAGATACAATTACTTAAATACCTTTCTGTATCCTGTTGATGTAAAGATACAATTACTTCCTTACCTTTTTGTATCCTGCATGTTGATGTAAAGATACAATAACTTCCTTATCTTTCTGTATCCTGTTGATGTAAAGATACAATTACTTCCTTATCTCTCTGTATCCTGTTGATGTAAATATACAATTCCCTTCCTTATCTTTCTGTATCCTGTTGATGTAAAGATACAATTACCTCCTTATCTTTCTAAATCCTGTTGATGTAAAGATACAATTACTTCCTTATCGTTCTGTATCCTGTTGATGTAAAGATACAATTACTTCCTTACCTTTCTGTATCCTGTTGATGTAAAAGATACAATTACTTCCTTATCTTTATATATCTTGATGATGCAAAGATACAATTACTTCCTAAAACTTTCTGTATCCTGTTGATGTAAAGATGCAATTACCTCCATACCTTTCTGTATCGTGCAAGTTGATGTAAAGATACAATTACTTCCTTACCTTTTTGTATCCTGCATGTTGATGTAAAGATACAATTACTTCCTTACCTTTCTGTATCCTGTTGATGTAAAGATACAATTACTTCCTTACCTTTCTGTATCCTGTTGATGTAAAGATACAATTACTTCCTTATCTTTTTGTATCCTGTTGATGTAAAGATACAATTACTTCCTTACCTTTCTGTATCCTGTTGATGTAAAGATACAATTACTTCCTTACCTTTCTGTATCCTGCATGTTGATGTAAAGATACAATTACTTCCTTATCTTTCTGTATCCTGTTGATGTAAAGATACAATTACTTCCTTATCTCTCTGTATCCTGTTGATGTAAAGATACAATTACTTCCTTATCTTTCAGTATCATGTTGATCTAAAGATACAATTACCTCCTTATCTTTCTGTATCCTGTTGATGTAAAGATACAATTACTTCCTTATCTTTCTGTATCCTGTTGATGTAGATACAATTACTTCCTTACCTTTCTGTATCCTGTTGATGTAAAAGATACAATTACTTCCTTATCTTTCTATATCTTGTTGATGCAAAGATACAGTTACTTCCTAAAACTTTCTGTATCCTGTTGATGTAAAGATACAATTACCTCCTTACCTTTCTGTATCATGCATGTTGATGTAAAGATACAATTACTTCCTTACCTTTCTGTATCCTATTGATGTAAAGATACAATTACTTCCTTATCTTTCTATATCTTGTTGATGCAAAGATACAATTACTTCCTTACCTTTCTGTATTCTGTTGATGTAAAGATACACTTACTTCCTTATCTTTCTGTATCCTGTTGATGTAAAGATACAATTATATACTTCCTTACCTTTCTATATCTTGTTGATGCAGAGATACTTCTTCCAAAGTTGAGATTTCTAGATCATTGTGTTCAGCTCTTTTTCTTATCAGATTTTCAGTAACTAAAAAGTTAATACATATTATTTGATACGCTCATAAGTATTTGAGAATTACGTAAATATCTTTGACAGAATTAAGGTTAAAATTAATTGTTCCCATCTATTTATTTCTGGGAATTAATCAAATTTTAACAATTTCTATCACTGATTATTTATCTACTCATATATTCCTTACTTTAATGTGTCGGTCAAAATAAAATATAATAGTCAGACTGCAACTACAAGTAACTAAAATGTCTTGGTTTATATATCAATTTTAGGATTCTTAAGGTGTGTTATCGTGATATAAAATTTCAGTTACATAGCTCAAATTAACAGTAAGACAGCAGATACCAGATGTTACTGATTTCTAAAACTGAGAATAACTTTATTGATTTTCATACAAGTTACGACCAAAAAATTCACTTATTATGTGTGTAACTATTTCTTCTATCAAAAGAGGCACTGTGCTTGATTACAAAATCGAGTTGAATATTTGAGTTGTTTCAAAGGAAAAATAGAGTTTTTCAGTCACAAGATGAACATTTTCGAGAGTCATAATTTTTGATTATTTATGCTTTTCTTAGAAAGATTTTTTTTTAAATCAACGTTTTTCAATGCAACTGTAGAACAGATTGATTTTTCGTGTGACTTAATCAAAGACTTTTACATCACAACAATGCTAGCAAGGGTATTGTTAAGTCATTTCCTACAGTGACAAGAAATTTTTCATTTCATCAGTAACAATAAAACATTTATGTAACTGGGAAAACTATTTAAATCACTGCCATCTATACAATAAATAACATTTTCTCTAATCATTATTTATTCCTGTTCATTCACATATCTATAAGTTTTAAGATTGAAAAACAAATTCTCTGAGAAAGAAATATATTGATTTTTTTTGCACTGACAAGATAATGGCTCATTGGATTTTCATGAAATATAAGAAGATATGCATGAAGTACAGTGCACCCTCATTATATCGCCACCTTTGGGAACAGAGGAATTTTTGACGATAAGCGAGGGTGGCGATATATCGAGGGAATTAATTACATAGAAACTATGCAACTTTTAGAAAAATGTACCTTGAAAATGGTTGCCGATAAGTTGAGAGACCGTCGTTAAAGAGGGGTGGTATAACGAGGGAGCACTGTAATATGGTTGCTGTTAATAATTGGTATGGGAGATAATTCATCCCCTTGTATATGTTTCAATGAAAAAAGGGGTTGGTACAATGTGCCTCTTCAGCACATGCCCACCTAAACGGATAACTGGATTTTAAGTGATGTAACACAGTTATTGCATATAACTTGAAGATATGCATGATGTACATGATGTAATATGTTTGCTGATCAAAATTTGGAAGGGGGATAATTGCTTAGAAGACAAAGACACATAAATCTTAAATCCCACCTTTTAATTTCGAAGCAGTCTTCATTTCATTTATTAGATAGGGTAATTTTCAATAGAAAAAAAAACAGTTTGATTTTTTTCATATCAAAAAATCATTTTTATATCAAAGATTAAACTGATTATTCAATATTAAAAAAAATCATCTTTCAACATAAGACAAGTACTTATAAATTGACAAGTATTTCATGAAATTTGGAAATATATCACATGGCGTGAGATTTTCTCAATTTTGGGGCACTACACACAACATGTATCTTAACTTCAGCATCAAAACAAAATTAATAAAATAATGATGGTCACAAAAAATGTTCTGCAAGTACAGTAGATGTTAAACTTTACCAAAATATCAATCTTGTAAATTCTGTGAATTACCTTAAAAGCCTTTAGTTCTAAATTGTGGTTCATTTTTACCATTGCTTTGATTGTCATTTGTGCAACCAAGTTCTGATTACAGACCTTTTGATGATGACTGCAGAACTATGTATATCTGGCATAAATTGTGTGAGTACTTGTAATTTCCAGATAGAATGAAGTCAAGAACATAAGGCCTAAAAAAAAAATACCTGTGTTTCCGGTAACATACTCTTCAAAATTAGGGTCGGTAGGTAGGCATTTTTTTTATTTTTCCAAAACTTTTTACATAGACATATAGAGAGTAACTTCTGGACTTTAACCAGTGGCAGATTTAGGGGGCAGGGTGGCACGGGCTGCCCTTAGGTTGGAAAATATTTAAAATTCCTAGGCTTTTCTTGGAAAATTGGGTTCTGGGCTCCCTCTTATGAAAAATACATGGGTCGGGCCCCCTCATAGCAGAAAGTCTGGATCCGCCACAGTTAACAGCGCTTCTTTAAAAATTGCCAAAAAAACTTTAGGGTAGGCATTTTTAGCCCCAAAAATCTAGGGTTGGTCGGGTTACTTGAAACACAGGTTTTTTATATTCTGCCTTATCAAGCACAGATTGTAATGTTAAAAATTTTGTGGGGAAATGCATGTAACAAATAAATAATTCCCACCAGAAAATAGAAGTTCTGACTTCTACGATTCATTTACAGAAAGTATTCCAATATCATTCTTCTTCTTCTTTTATACGAGTAGGACTCTTCTTGAGTGTAATTGACTCGGTTCAGGTACACCTCACAACACACAGGAGTCTAATAGGCATAAAAACCAAAATTATGTACATCTAAAACTATACACTATGTACACTGTATCTGTCTGTTGTCTAGTGATGGAGCTGGGGCCAGTGGATGGTATTCAACCTGGCCCTGAATTCTTCCAGTGATGCCAACTCTGTGATGATCTCAGGAAGTCTGTTCCATTCCCTAATTGATCGTGGGAGGAACGAAAGGTTGTATGCGTCTCTTTTTGCGGTAGTTTGGCAAAGTTTGTGTGTGCCTCTTGTTCTGTTGTCTCCTAAAGAGTAGTGTTTATCAGGGTCAATGTCGATGAGGTGATTTTTGTATGGTCTCATTGACCAGTTCCAGGTCAAATGGTCCCTCAGTCATAAAGTTCCTAAAAAATCTAAAATTTGAAAAGAGGATGTTTGAAGTGCTCAAATGTTTATCCTTTCAGTTAGAATATCATGAGAATACTTTTTTGAAAGCTGATTATGTATATTTATTGAGACAACTGTCATATTTGAAGCTGGTGTATGAATATTGTTTTACTGGGTGCATAATAAGGCCATGACAAGGACTGGGAAGCACATGTTTTTTCAAATGTAAATATTATTGTTTATTTCATATTTTTATTCGGTGCCATTTTGCGAAAAATCTAAACAGTTCACCCCATATCCTTATGGCAGATTTGGATTCCTTAGTTAAAATGCTTCGAAATGATATACGACTCAAAGGTCAAGCTAAACCTATATGTTGAGGGCAAACAGTGGAAAATGGCTGATTTAGCCTTGAAGTAAATGGCAACGTCGTAACTGGTATATGAGACCTATACGGAAGCACATGATCACATTTAATTTCTGTCTCCTTTGTTGCAGTGGTTCCCATTGTAGTTCATCAAGAAGTGTTGTTACACAGCCAGGTGAGTAGTCATGGTAGTTGTTGTGTACACATCTGGCTGCTCTGCGTTGTATTTGTTCTAGTTCTTTAAACAACGTTGTGTGATGGGGGTCCCATACGGTTGATGTGTACTCTAGGGATGGTCTTACTAGTGTCACATAAACAGTCTCCTAAACATCTGGTGTGCAGCGACTGAGGTTACGCCTAAGGAAACCTAGTATTCTAGAGGCCTTATAATTACTGGAAGTTTGGTTGATGTGTCTTGTCCAACTTAAGTCGTTGCTGATTGTCACTCCAAGATATTTTCCACTGTCAACTACATCTAGGGCCTGTCCATGAAGGTGATATGACGACTGATGTTGTTGTCGGCGCCCAGATATACGCATTTCTCAGGGTGAAAACACATCTGCCAGTCTTTTTCCCAATGTTTAAGGGCAGTAAGGTCTTCTTGAAGTGTTGTCACATCCTTGATGTTCTTGATGCGTCGATACAGGAGGCAGTCGTCAGCGTATAGACCTGCATCAGATGATGTAGCCTCAGGAAGGTCATTTATATAGGCTAGAAATAATAATGGGCCCATTACTGTCCCCTGCGAAAATAACATTCAAATGCACTTGTTTCATTCAAGCAGTTACACTTCCTCCCTCTCTATCTCTTTCACTTTCCCTAAGAAGAGAAGGTAGTGAAATTTAATAGAATGAAACAAGCACTAAATAAAGCATGAGCCATGATGAGGCACTGGCTTATCTTATTGATTTGCACTGCCATTTTCATCTTTTCGTCATACTGGTCCTGTTTGACTTACTTCTAACCATCCTTCTGCTTCACAACATTTGGGTTTTATCACTTAAATTGAACAAAAAATACATGTTCTGACTGGAGTTTTTGTTGTCAATATAAACTGTCAAACCGGAAGTAGTATGCCTAATTCTACTTCCGACTAGTATTTTTAAGCCATTTGATATCAATATTTCTCATATAGGCCTAAAAAAGAACTGAACAATATAAGTTAACATATCTTATATCGAATTATTGTCTATTTTACGAAAGAATATCAACTATCAAAACAAAATGTATATAAATGATGCCTCCCCATCAGTGTTAATCAAACGTTTAATATTATGAAATTAAAATAGGACGACAGAAGCTCCACGAGATTGGCCAATTGAAGGTCAAGGTTACGAAGATGGGACAAGCAGGCAGATTTGCGGATCGTGCATTACAAATGTTGCGGAGTTATCCGCGGGTGGCACTAAATAACTTAAAAGACATGCCTGGTGCCGCTAAAAAGGTGCAATTTCTTATATTGCTTTATGATTACCGTAACCCATCCTAGTCATGAAATTCTGTGACTATTTTTATTTGGACTTTTACCATGTTTACTGCTGCTACGAAACAGTAAAGTCCAAATAAAAATGTGCTATAGGAGTTTCCACCGTGACGTCACAAGCTTGAAAAATTACCTTTGGTTGGCAAGAAATCGTGGCCACTGATTAGGGTCATAAAAATGTCATTTTCAATCAAATGGTGAGAATTTGTTATTTGAGATAAATGGATAATTCTTTTTGATCCCAATTATGGAATGTTTATACTTTTACAGGATGTAAAAATTTTCAGCTTTTTATTTTTATTTATATAAAATTAGTGTATTTTGTAAACCATATAATTTTTCAAAACTTTCACATTTTTGAAATTCACATGAAAAAATATTTGTCTATTTTTATTAAAAAGTAAATCGGTAGAAAAAAATATGAATATCTCAATGCTTAACATGCATTTTACAGATCCAAAATCGTGCATATAATAAAAAAGTTATCAAAAATTGAAAATTCTATCCCAATGCTATATATAGCGATAATTCTTCTGCTTTGCCAAACAAAAATGCTAATTTGCATATGTAAATTAGATTTTGTGATGTCACTAATGGGATTCGCAGAAACTCCTATACAGAGTTATGAATTTCAGGGCTACCGGTACTGTCGACTCGACCCTGAAGAGATAATATTTCGATCTCTGTGTTCTCCACTAATGCAAATACAAAGTATTTGGACTTGCATTGATATATAGACGAATTTCCAATTTCGTTTTATGAATGAATTGCCTTGATTGACCTGGGGTCAATCGAAGTAAATTGCGTCATGTAACATTGTGACGTCCAAAAATCTGTATTGTGACGTCAAAGTTTTCCGGAAAATTCACCAATTGGAAACTCGACTATTGATAGAATTTCCAACTCCTTTGCTCCACATACACATATTGCAGTGATAAACTTACCCATGGCCCCTAAAATTCTGTCCAAGCAACAAAAAAAAAGAACTAGAGTAATGACTGTCGGAAACGACAGTGATCCCTACACCCCCTGTTTGACACAGAAAACAGCTATAGACACTGGGTATAATTTTTCTGAACATTTTTGAAATTAAACTATTGACGGTCACCATTTTTACCATAAGGATTTAAAGAATATATGGTTGTTAGGCAGAATTCCAAAAAATAAGTAGTCTTTGAGACTTTCAGGAATTTTACCAAATTTCGGAAAAGTTTATTTTGTATAAATGATTTACCTTTGTATATTAAAGATTGTGATACTGATATGTATGCAGATGATTCAACAATGCAATTGTGAAAAAACAAAATGCATGGTTATTGGTACAAGACAAAAACTATCATTATTAGATACTGAAATTTCCCTTAATGCCATGGATGGTACTATACATTGTTCAATGAATGAAAAAATACTTGGAGTCAAAATAGATCCAAATTTGTGCTGGGCAAGTCACGTAGATCAGATATGCTCCAAAATTTCATCTCGAATATACCTTCTTTCCAAAATTCAAAAATTTTTAAATCTTGAATCACGAAAGCTTTTTTACAATGGTTATATTTTACCACTGATAGATTATTGTTGTGTTATATGGGGAAATTGTAATAATGAAGACCTAAACCGAATTCTAAAACTACAAAAAAGAGCAGCACGACTGATACTTGATGCAGATTTTTTGGCACCTTGAGATCCTCTTATTAAAACTCTTGGATGGATGAAAGTTCATGATAGAATAAAATATGATAAATAACTGTTAGTTTATAAATGTTTGAAAAAAGAAGCCCCATCATATCTAATCAATAAATTTCAGTTCCTTTTTGAAGAAAATCCTTATTCTCAGAGAAATGTTGTAAATGGTAATTTAAAAGTCCCAAAACCCAAGACTGAACTTTATAAAAGATCTTTCACTTATTCAGGGGCATCATTATGGAATGAACTGCCAAATAGAATAAGAAACTCACCTTCTATAAATTCCTTTAAGGAAAACTTTAAAAAGTTCATTCTTCAACAACCTGTTAATGGCGATTTTTCACAATCAGATGAGTTTTAAAATTGTTTTTAATTGTATTAGTTATATTTGTATGTTATTTTTATGCTATATTTACATATTTGTTTATAATGGTTTACAATATATTATTGTTGAGGGCCTCAGGGAAGATTAGTTTGTAACTAACTGTGTTACCCTCTTGAAATAAAGCCTTTATTATTATTATTATTATTATTATTATTATTATTATAAATCAAATTGATGAAATGTTTCTTCTAATTCTAACAAATTTTTTAACTATGGTTTCAATGTAGAATTCCAAAAATTAGTGGTCTTTGACAATTTCAGGAAATTTACCAAATTTGGAATCAATTATTTTGGAAATCCAATTGGTGAAAATGATTGACCTTATCAAAACAAATGCTAAAATATGAAAAAGAAAGGAAATGGGGTAAATGTCAAGGAGACAACATCCCATATCCAGGTTAAAACGACCCAAAACAAAGCATCTAGGGGTCACCGTACGGTCTTCAACACAGAGAGGAACCTCACACCATATAGCAAGCCCTAAATGGCCCCAAAAAGGTAAAAAAAGTTAATAAATCAATGGAAACAAACCACATCCAATAACCCAAATATCAAGAAACTAAAATTTCATTAGAAGACACGGACAAGCCAGTCACCAACATATTCCTGACTTGGGACAGGTGCAAAAATTGCGGTGGGGTTAAACTCGTTTTCTTGGATCCAAACCCTCCCCCTATGTGTGGTGAATGGCTAAAAAATAAATACACAAAAAGACTCACAGTAAAAATCAAACTAGAAAAAAGTCCAACTTATCAAGATGAGTATCCTTACAATGAATTACATAAAACATGAAAACAAAACACACAGGTACTGTCCGGACAAATGCTCGCAGTGACTGACAGCTAGCTAAGGACATAATTTCCTTTGACTAAGATATCAAGCCTTCTTACATATGAAACTTCAATTGAAATACTTCTAAATAGATTTGGTATAACAACATCATCAATTATGAAAGAAGAACATGATATTGTGCAATGCCAAATACTGCCAATATGAAAAATTGTTTAAATTTAATTATGGTGTAAAGCATTTAGGAGATGATCAATGTTTTTGCCAACAAAAACCAAAAAATAGGTTGCTAGGAATAATTCCAAAAAACAAGTGGTCTTTGAGACTTTCAGGTAATTTACCAAAATTGGAATCAAGAATTTTTGAAATCCAATTGTTGAAAATGATTGTCCTAATTGAAACTGATCCTAACAATATAGTTGATAGGTAGAATTTCAATAAATAAGTGGTCTTTGAGACTTTCAGGAAATTTACCAAATTTGGAATCAACTAATTTTGGAAATCCAATGGGTGAAAATGATTGCCCTAATCAAAACATATCCTAACAGTATGGTTACTGGGTAGAATTCCAAAAAATAAGTGGTCTTTGAGACTTTAAGGAAATTTACCAAAATTGGAATCAAGAATTTTTGAAATTCAATTGGTGAAAATGATTGCCCTAATGGAAACAAATCCTAACAGTATTGGTTGCTAGGTAGAATTCTAAAAAATAAGTGGTCTTTGACACTTTCAGGAAATTTACCAAAATTGGAATCAAATATGTTTGAAATCCAATTGGTGAAAATGATTTACCTTATCAAAACAAATGCTAAAAGTATGGATGCTGGGTAGAATTCAAAAAATAACTGGTCTTTGAGACTTTCAGGATAATTACCAAAATTGGAATTACATTTTCGAATTCTAAGATTTCAGAATTTTTATTTTTTCAAAATACTTGCCAAAATATAAGATTAGATGCCAAAATGTCCAAAAATATCAGTCTTTGACATTTTCAGGAAATTTACCAAAGTTGGAACCCGAATCAAAATTCTGAAAGCTTATTGTACATCTACAGACTCTATGCAACAATTCTGCAACAAAATTAAATCCATAAATCCAAAAATGTAGGATGAGTTTGCGTCGCATGCCATATGTGTCACAATCCACATTTTGTGGTCTTTGTCAAATCGACATCTTGGGGCCTTCTGTTTGCATCAAGATAAATATCAAAAATCCGAAAGCTAATTGCGCATCTACAGACCATATGCAACAATTCTACAACAAAATTAAAACACTAAATCCAACTAGAGTAATGACTGTCGAAAACGACAGTGATCCCCGCACCCCCTGTTTGACACAGAAAACCGCTATAGACCCTGGGTATAATTTTTTATTAACATTTTTGAAATTAAACTATTTACACTCACTATTTTTACCATAAGGGATTAAAGAATATATGGTTGTTAGGCAGAATTCCAAAAAACAAGTAGTCTTTGAGACTCTCAGGAATTTTACCAAACTTGGAATCATATATTTTGGAAATCAAATTGGTGAAATGCTTCTTCTAATTCTAACAAAATTTTTAACTATGGTTTCAATGTAGAATTCCAAAAATTAGTGGTCTTTGACAATTTCAGGAAATTTACCAAATTTGGAATCAACTAATTTTGGAAATCCAATTGGTGAAAATGATTACCCTAATCAAAACATATCCTAACAGTATGGTTACTGGATAGAATTCCAAAAAATATGTGGTCTTTGACACTTTCAGGAAATTAACCAAAATTGGAATCAAATATTTTTGAAATTCAATTGGTGAAAATGATTGCTCTAATGGAAACAAATGCTAACAATTTGGTTGCTAGGTAGAATTCCAAAAAATAAGTGGTCTTTGACACTTTCAGGAAATTTACCAAAATTGGAATCAAATATTTTTGAAATTCAATTGGTGAAAATGATTGCCCTAATGGAAACAAATCCTAACAGTATTATTGCTAGGTAGAATTCCAAAAAATAAGTGGTCTTTGACACTTTCAGGAAATTTACCAAAATAGGAATCAAAAATTTTTGAAATCCAATTGGTGAAAATGATTAACCTTATCAAAACGAATGCTAAAAGTATGGTTGCTAGGTAGAATTCCAAAAAATAAGTGGTCTTTGAGACTTTCAGGACATTTACCAAAATTGGAATCACATTTTCGAATTCTAAGATTTCAGAATTTTTATTTTTTCCAAATACTTGCCAAAATATAAGATTAGATGCCAAAATGTCTAAAAATATCAGTCTTTCACATTTTCAGGAAATTTACCAAAGTTGGAACCGGAATCAAAATTCTGAAAGCTTATTGCGCATCTACAGACTATATGCAACAATTCTGCAACAAAATTAAATCCATAAATCCAAAAATGTAGGACTAGTTTGCGTCGCATGCCATATGTGTCACAATCCACATTTTGTGGTCTTTGTCAAATCGACATCTTGGGGTCTCTTGTTTGCATCAAGATAAATATCAAAAATCCGAAAGCTTATTGCGCATCTGCAGCGTATATGCAACAGTTCTATAACAAAATTAAAACCCTAAATCCAAAAATGTAGGAGGAGTTCGCGTCGCAAGGATTCGTGACGGACGGACGGACGGACGAGGCCAACAACAATATCCCCGAACTTTCATTCGAAAGTGCGGGGATAAAAATGTAGGAGGAGTTCGTGTCGCATGCCACATGTGTCAAAATGGACTATTGACATTCACCATTTTTACCATAAGGATTTAAAGAATATATGGTTGTTAGGCAGAATTCCAAAAAATAAGTAGTCTTTGAGACTTTCAGAAATTTTACCAAATTTGGAATCATATATTTCGGAAATCAAATTGATGAAATGTTTCTTCTAATTCTAACAAATTTTTTAACTATGGTTTCAATGTAGAATTCCAAAAATTAGTGGTCTTTGACAATTTCAGGAAATTATCCAAATTTGGAATCAATTATTTTGGAAAATGATTGACCTTATCAAAACAAATGCTAAAATTTTTTGGAATTCTACCTAGCAACCATACTTTTAGCATTTGTTTTGATAAGGTCAATCATTTTCTCCAATTGGATTTCAAATATTTTTGAATCCAATTTTGGTAAATTTCCTGAAAGTGTCAAAGACCACTTATTTTTTGGAATTCTACCTAGCAACAATACTGTTAGGATTTGTTTCCATTAGGGCAATCATTTTCACCAATTGAATTTCAAAAATAGTTGATTCCAATTTTGGTAAATTTCCTGACAGTGTCAAAGACCACTTATTTTTTGGACTTCTACCTAGCAACAATACTGTTAGGATTTGTTTCCATTAGGGCAATCATTTTCACCAGTAGAATTTAAAAAAATTTGATTCCAGTTTTGGTAAATTTCCTGAAAGTGTCAAAGACCACATATTTTTTGGAATTCTACCTAGCAACAATACTGTTAGGATTTGTTTCCATTAGGGCAATCATTTTCACCAATTGAATTTGAAAAATATTTGATTCCAATTTTGGTAAATTTCCTGAAAGTGTCAAAGACCACATATTTTTTGGAATTCTACCTAGCAACCAAACTGTTAGCATTTGTTTTGATAAGGTCAATCATTTTCACCAATTGGATTTCCGAAATAATTGATTCCAAATTTGGTAAATTTCCTGAAATTGTCAAAGACCACTAATTTTTGGAATTCTACATTGAAACCATAGTTAAAAAAATTGTTAGAATTAAAAGAAACATTTCACCAATTTGATTTCCAAAATATATGATTCCAAGTTTGGTAAAATTCCTGGAAGTCTCAAAGACTACTTTTTAGCTCACCTGACCCTTTGGGTCAGTGTGAGCTATTGCCATCACTTGGCGTCCGTCGTCTGTCGTCTGCTGTCCGTCGTCCGTCCATTAAACGTTTCACATTTTCATCTCCTCCTCTGAAACTACTGAAGCAAATTCAACCAAACTTTAAGGAATGATGTATGGAAGGTCCTTTACAAAGATTGCTCATTTCGTTCCGATCCTACAAAAAGCATGGCTGCCAGCGCGGAACTTAGGTTTAACATTGGACCCTATGGGAAAAATCACATTTTCATCTTCTGCTCTGAAACCAC
>MJUU01026887.1:237464-253886 GCA_002080025.1 Modiolus philippinarum | reverse complement strand
CAACTCCTCTTAATCCACTTGAAGGATTTTGATGAAACTTTACACAAAGGAAGAACACTATATGTAGATGTGTAAAATGTCAAATAGGCTGAAAAAAAGGTGAATTTTATATTTGTCTGATTTAGACAGTGTTTTCATTGGAACCCTTTGGAAAAGTTTTGATTATATCATTGTGTCCATACTTGTATTGTGTCCATACTTGTACTGTGTCCATACTTGTACTGTGTCCACACCTGTATTGTGTCCACACCAACTTAATTTTGCACTTACCATATCGATTCAGGATTCAATTAGCCGGGGGTATCTTTGGCTGCCATTCGGCGACAGTTCTTGTTAGTACTAACAGATTCACCAACAATTAGGGATACATGACCTACATTTTACGCTTGAGTGACTTTGGTTTAATTTTGCGTTAAAGTCCATTTCTCAACAACTACGCGTTATAACAATATGATGTTTCATCAAATTAATTGCCTTGATGAGTTCTACCCAAAACATGGACAGTTAGGTGGCTTTGACCTATATTTTAGGCTTGAGTGACTTTGGTTAAATTTTGCGTTAAAGTCCATTTCTCAACAACTACGCATTATAACAATGTGATGTTTCATCAAATTAATTACCTTGATGAGTACTACCCAAAACATTGACAATTAATTGGCTTTGACCTATATTTTACGCTTGAGTGACTTATACTTAATTTTGCATTTAAGTCCATTTCTGAACAACTACACATTATACCAGAATGATGCTTCATCAAAATGATGGCCTTGATGAGTACTACCCAAATCATTGATAATTAGGTGGCTTTGACCTATATTTTACGCTTGAGTGACTTTTGTTAAATTTTTGCATTTAAGTCAGTTTCTCATCAAGTAAGTATGCTATCCCAATGTTGTTGCATCAAAATAAATCAACTTGATGAGTACTATCCAAATCAAGGCCAATTAAGTGTCTTTGACCTACATTTTACGCTTGCATGACTTTTGGTAAATTGTGTGTTTTACATACTCGTTTTAACAACTACAAAACATATCATTATGATGTTTCATGAAATTATTACTCATATTTGTGAGAACTTCCCAATTTTTGAACAATTTGTTGACTTTGACCTCCCTTTTATGCTTGAATGACTTTGTTAAGTTTTTGCATTAGGCCCATTTCAAACATGTTTAATTGGCGAATACTACATAATTCATGGATAATTTAATAACCTGACTAATATTTAATGTTTAAAAGATTTTAGTATGGTATTTTTGTTACTTTCCATTATTCAACAAAAGTTTATTGAACAATCATCTGTAATAGTACTTCCTGATGATTCAGTGACCGGGAACTAATTTTTATGCCTGTTTGACTTAGGTTATCTATTGTGATATATGTTGGCGGGGGGTTCGTGTCTTATAGACACATTCTCTAGTTTATTTTTTCGACTGATTTACTTTAAAAAAAATATGTCAATATTTGTTTATAAGCATTTCAAAAATATGACAATTTAAAAAAATTCTTATGGCTTACCTTGCTTACAAATACACTTATTCTATACACATTGAAAATAAAAAGCTAAAACTTTTTACATCCTGTAAAAGTGTAAACATTTCGTAATTGACATCAAAGACAAGTACTATCTTTAAAAAAGATGATCGATAAAGTATTGAGACCTTTTTGAAATAACAAAATCTTGGTCTCCCCTGGCCTAATTACAATATTTTTGACCTATAGGACAAAAATCTATATTTTGATTGAGAAAATCTGGCAATAAAAGTGAAATAACCCCTGTAAGCATTCCGTGAACAACCTCCACCATGAGTGTAAAAAATTTACCTTGACATTTTGAACAGTTTTGCAATTTAAATAAATCTCAATCTCGAATAATTTTAAGCACAATGTAATTTAATCAGACAATCATCTTCATAAACAGAAAAACTGTAAAAGTATTCTCTCAGATATCTTTTTTCTGGATACCTCCCTCCCCTCCTTGGAGTTTGTTGGTTGTGACGACGGATGCAATCAAGGACTGTTTTTTATTTACTTTCTGAAAAATCTAAATCTATCTACAACTGTGGAGACGATATACCTTCTTTATCATAGACTGTTGTATAATAATGTATATTTAAATAAAAAATATTGAAAAAGATAATGTACCATTCACATTTAAACACTTTAAAAGGAAAATTAACTAAATTTTGAATAAGACCTTAATTTACTCTAAGTAACAGTGTGAACATGTTGACCAAGTTTTAAGTAAAAATTTGCACGGGTATAGGAGAAAAACGATATTAATTATTCATTTCTGCTACAAAGTTTAGCTGAGTGATGTCACTTGGCTAGATCTCGATCATTTTAAAAAACAATCATACCACTGTTTTTTATCGTTATTTAAAGCGTTCGAGTGAGATCATGAAATAACTAATTACTGCAGAAAAACAAGGACAAGCATGTTACCCTTTGTCTAAATTTTATTGTTTCTTTCAACATAACTTCTTCTTAGAATAACTAAATTCCAAATTCACTGTGAAATAAAATTGGCTGTTGATGTTTTAAATTGATGCAAAAAGATTCCAGAAAAGTAGTTTAAAAAAACCATTAATTTTTCTATTATTATCCTCAAACAATCTAGGAAGTAATAAATATGTGCACACACACGTGCAAGTGCTCCTGTGATCCAGTGTAGAAAAATTAATACCTTTGTAGTGACGTAATCATCAGAGGTTAATTAACAACCAAATATACAGAATCATGTCCCTTGTCAAATTTTACCTGTGTCATGCCCTAAAGGTAAATGTGGCCTGTGCTGATCTAATTACAGGTAGAAAAGGCACATGCCTATTTTTTGAAGAAAAAAAAATCGCTTATAACACGATACAAAAATCTAATTTAAATTACTTCACTGTTATTAAATAAATGGCGGATACTGGATAAAATTTAAAAGACAGGTGCAGTTCATTCAGGATTATATGTTTCTGCGATCACAAACTGTAAAAAGCACAAAACTGAAGGATCTGAAGAGATTGTATCCGGTGTTAGAAATGTTTTTATTGCATGCAGAAGTTTGACAAAATATGACTAATTAGCCTAGACCCCTTTTTCTGGACCCCTTTTCAGTAGCGGAGTCCACCTGTGCTCAAACTTCGGTTTAGTTCTGTCTAGGACAAATATGATCAATATATGTATAAAAAAATAACCCTAAGAGGTCAAATCTCGTAATATCTTTGTAATGTCTTCCTCATTTTACAATACAAGTCAGTGATACTTTAAAATGCTTCTGTGTCATGGGTTCAAGTTGTCTGAAAAATTATATACTTATAATGCCTAAATTGTTTAAACAGACAGTTGTGGTATACTGTAAACCACAGAGATTAGGATGTGTGTCAGCAGGTGCGGATCCAGGGAATTTGAAAAAGGGGGATTCCAATTTAAAATTAGAAATCATAGAAAATTTCGGCGAGGGGAGCTAGGCGCGAAAATTTTTGGGTATTTCTTAGTAAAAAAATCAGGAAATTCATTAAAAAATACATGATTGTCTGAAAACCCCCGGACCCCCCTTAGATCTGCCAATGTTCTGTATACGCAAGTTAGTATATGTACGTTTTATGACACTTTTTATTGCACTTCATAGTCTTATTTCAATGCCATATGCATAGGTTTTATGTGAATTGAACAAGACCCTGAGCATGCAGAGTTGATGAAATTAACTTTTATAATATGATCGAGTTTATGCACTTTTTGTCTTGCCAGCGACGAAAGTCACTGAAAGCGAGACATAGGTATTACATTCCAGTGGCGGCGGCTACAGCGGCGTTTTAAACTTTTTCTAAAACCTTAATAACTTCTTATCTTTAATGGATGCACAGATCATCTTTGGGCCACAGATGCCTTAGGTTACGAGATTTCCAGCCACACATGTTTCAGATGACCTTGACCTTGTCTTCATGGTTCAATGACTCCATGAAAATTGCACCATAGTTTCACATTCAAGTCCTTTTCTCTGTGTAGAGATACCATATTTGGTGTAATGCTTCATTTTAATGAGTACATGCCAGTCTGACACCTGTCATGTTACCTTGACCTCAATTTCATGGTTCAGTGACTTTGTTATTATTTTTACATTTATGTCCAATTCTCAGCTATTAAAGATCCTAGACTCTTCATATTAGGTTTATTGTTACATACTAATGGGTAGATGCCAGTCTGACACTTGTTAAGTAACCTTGTCCTTAATTTCATGGTCCAGTGACTTTGTTAAATTTTTACATTGATGTCCATTTCTCAGCAATTAAAGAAGCTAGACTCTCCATATTAGGTTTATTGTTACATATTAGAGGATAAATGCCAGTCTGACACCTGTCAAGTAACCTTGACCTTAATTTCATGGTCTAGTGACTTTGATATTTTTATATAGATGTCCATTTCTCAGCAATTAGAGAACCTAGCTTCTCCATATTAGGTTTATTGTTACATATTAATGGGTATATGCCAGTCTGACACTTTTCCAGTAACCTTGACCTTAATTTCATGCTCCAGTGACTTTGTTATCATTTTACATTAATGTCCATTTCTCAGCTATTAAAGATCTTAAGACTATTCATATTAGGTTTATTGTTAAATATAATGGATAGATGCCAGTCTGACACTTGTCAAGTAACGTTGACCTTAATTTCATGCTCCAATGGCTTTGTTAACTTTTTATATTGATGTTCAATTTTCAGCAGTTAAAGAACCTAGACTCTTCATATTAGGTTTATTGTTACATATTAAAGGATAAATGCCAGTCTGACACCTGTCAAGAAAACTTCACCTTAATTTCATGGTCCAGTGACTTTGTTGAATTTTTACATTGATGTCCATTTTTCAGCAATTAAAAAGCCTAGACTCTCGATATTAAGTTTATCTTAAAGTTGAATCAGGCATTAATTTTCTTGACCTTTTGTATTAGGTTCATCATGTGTAGACGATAATATTTATATTCTGGCGAGACGTTTCTGTGTCAACACTTGTTTTTTGTTTTATTACTAAAATTGACCCTCTCTATAATTTTATACATCTGTGAGTTCCAACGATCCAGCATATTCTACCCTAAAACTGTAGTTATATAGAAGGTGCACGAAAATATGATAAATAAAGTGCCCCTACATTAGATTTGGCTTGCACGTTGTTTTTTTTTTTAATAATTTGCACCAATTTAATTTTTCTGCACAAAACGAGCCTGATCTCCTGCGCAACAGATATAGCATGACATAAAAATGTAGATCCAATGTAAATGCTTGAAAGAAGTTTCTATCCCGAGTTTCTACTGTTTGTATGTATAACTATAGGTACGTAAATAATAAGTCTAAGTTATGAGTCTCATACCGTTTCAATGCATAAGGTGTTTGCGTTGATTGTGTACACAGCAGGTGGTATCAATGGGGATCATCATTTTTCCAGGTAAGATCAAGTGATTTATACAGGTAGAAGTGGTCTTATGGGTCTGACACCTGTCATCTCAATAAACAGTTAATACACAATATGGTGTGTACACGCCTGCATAGCTATTAATACTTCTTGTATATGAATCCTAATTTCTACAATGATCTACAATGTTTTCTGTTGATTTGTGAACACGGGAACTTCGTAAAAGTTCTGGATATATTATCAATTTAATGATATATTTAAAAGAAATAGCTGCAAATTTTCAGTTCTTTATTGAATAAACTACAGATTGTTGAATTTTGTGAAAGAAATTACTTTGTATTTGGACAGATCAGAGTTATGTACTTGCTGTATTTTCACAGGCTTATTGAGTTTTGGTTTTTTGTGGTCTTTAGGTATCACGTGACTTTTTAAGTTGACAAGACAACAACATGGCGGTTGATGCACTAGGATCTGCTCACAATTAATTCAGTCTTGTACAGTTATTCAAGACAGTTGAACAGTAATACATATATTTATGTGCTAAATAAGATATGAGGAATAAAATATTGAATTTTTATTTTTTTGCGAATTTTCCCTTTAAATTAAAAAGACAATAAATTAATATTTCTGCTTGTAATGTATTAGTTGTAATTGTAATTGGAAAACAAAAAAACAAAAAAAACCAGTCATAACTTTTAATTTATGTAACATTATTTAATTGTGTATGTTTAAGTAACAAGTTGTTTTGACATAAGTTTTGATTTTGAAAAGTATATAAAGATGTTAAAATCCATAATTGTACCTTTCCATGCTTTCCGATTTAATTTTTCATTTGATTTTAAGGATTTGTTTCTGTTGATTCGTAGATCGGTGAAGACTTTAAATGGATATTATAATTGACAATTATTTTTACTTAAACAATGAACTATAAGACACCTGTCATAATCGGAAGAGAAATTAAAAATCTAAAAATACACCATGATCCAATTTTTGACCCCATGTGATCAGACAATTATTACTTTTAAACAGAACAATCAGAAAATAATGTTTACACACAAAATACATTAAAATATTCCCTTGATACATTTGATTAGAGTAGAGACATATAGAGATATGTATCTATGTGTCTCTGATATTGGCAATGATTTGAATAGTAACCATGGGAAAGAAGGAGGTCATTCCATTGAGTCATGTTCTAGAAATATTCATTGACAGGATTGTGTCGTTTTGCATTAAATATGTTGGAAAAAATATTTCAACACATTTGGAATGTACAATAAATAAAGATCCTGGATGTTGTAGAATTCTGCAACCTTTGCTGAATTCAGTAATTTTGCAGAATTTGGTGTTTTCCCAGACTGGTATATACCCCTAGGATCTACCACAGGCACTTGTTTCATAAAAAAATTCAGTTCCTCCCTCTCTTCTTCCATGGGAGAGACTGAATTTTTTTATGAAATAAGTGCCTGTGGATCTACCATTTGGGCTACAGGACTGAGGAGTACTTCACCAGCGCAGCTAATGGAGAGTATTATACAAACTGATATACCTCTGTTACAATACTATCACTTCTATCAGAAGTCCATCATCATCAGAAGTTTTACTCTCTCAATATGTATTGTGAAAGTCTTGTCTCCGGATAAGGTCATTACAATAAAATCCTCTACGTTGGATTCCTCTGAATCTACAGATATAGAGTAGTCTCCCTTCGTGGTTTACTTTTAACCCAAATTAATTATAAATTTTTATTTGTGCCTGTGGTACTTTAAATAAAAGATGGGCATGATACCTATCAAATAAACATTATACTTGATTTTTATCTGTATAAACTGATAAATAATATATTACTACCTAAAACCAGTAGTACACACTGCGATAAGTTCCCTAATAAAATTAAAGAAACTGTGGCCTGCTCACTTATACATTGATAAAGATGTTAAGATCTATACCCATGCTGCAATTATGAAGAATAGCTGCTGAACTGTATAGGGGACTCCTATGGGGTCAATTACTATAAGGAGCTACTTATAATATGTTTTTTCAATATCTCTACAGGATGTATTTGATAATATTGAATGCAAAATAAATATATAACTTTATCATAAGATGAACCAATTACATCTTTTGCTCAAGATTTTCTGCAACGGATAGGAGAAATATACAAAAAGTAAACAAATTGGACAAATATAAATATAAAAAACAATGCATTCTTTAGGTCTTACATTTGTATTTGTTTTTCCACATATGTAATTTCACTTTCCACAATTTAATCAACTGTAACATAGTTGCTGTTAACTTTTGTACCACCAAAGTTCAGAGAAGTAGGTGTAAAATATTTATGTTCCTCTACCAGGACATAACTTGACATTTATTATCAACTAATTTTCAAGGGTATCTGTACATAAAAGTCACTTAAGGAATTTGAGTTAAATTTATTTGCTCACACTGGGTATCCTGATAAAGATGCCACAGAGTATAATGCTCCCTGTGTATTGTATCCTGGTTTTTCCTTTGACATTATGATGAATATTTCACGGAGCTCTGTATAACATCAAAGAAAAAACAGGGTACAATACATGGAATACACAAGGAGCAATATTCTCTGTTGCATCTTTATTGGAATACTTGGTCAACTGTTGCTTTTGAATCTTTCAATTGTAGTTACATAAAAATAAAATCTTATCTTTGACAGAATGATAATAAAAGACGTGGTACAAAAAAAGGAAAGACTCATGGTCGTGGACATAAGGGTATGGGACAAAGACAGAGCTTGCCTCCTCTTGGATATGAAGGTGGACAAATACCATTCCATATCAGAATACCACATGAACCATATTATAAAGATCACCAGTAAGTTGATGTGTGAAGTTATTTCCCTTGTGCTCTGGATTGAAAATAAAAGGAATTTTAAACAACATTCTTAAGGTTGTAGAGCAGAAATTAATACGATATAAATTGACCACAGAATTATATCAAAGAACCAACTAAGATTACAACTATGCAGTGGGATGATAATCCTTAGTTTGCACATTACATGTATAGTATATTTCATATAATATGTCTTCACAGTAGTTTCAAACTTATTTGGTGTATTTGTTGTTACATATGTTGTTTAAATCAATATTTATATGTAATTGTCACAGCTGACTCTCAACGTGTCTGATGTATGTTTTCTTTTTTGTCTGTTTTAATCATTGGAAATTACTGCATGTTAAATATTGATTTGTATACCCTTATGGGCCTGTAATTGGAACAATATCCCCGTGGCTCCAGCAATTCGAAACCCCACATATTTAAGATAATTCTACAGCAATTTGAAAGAAGGTGCATAAATCCTAAATAATAATCGAACAAGACTCATCTTTAAAAGGGCTTCAGGCATTCTTAAGAAAAAGCTGCTGTGAAAATATTATCCAAATCCAATGAAAAATAAAATTTCTAGAACACTTACAAGGATATGTTGTCAATTTTCAAAGTTAAAAAGGTGCATAACTCCTACAAAAAATATTCAACCAGGACTCATATTCATAGACAAATGAGGCATTATTGAACTAAAGCTTCTTTATTAATATTATCCAAATCTGACGAGAAATACTTTTTTAGAGAGCTTCAAGGATATTTTGTCAATCTTCAAAGTTAAAAAGGGGTATAACTCCTACAAAAATATTCAACCAGGACTCTTGAGGCATTCTGGAACTAAAGCTACTGTGTAAATATTATCCAATCCAATTAGAAATACATTTTCTAGAGCACTTACAAGGTACAATGATTTTTTGTCAATTCTCAAAGTTATAGTCCCTGGGCCGAAGATTTTGAAAAATGTTTCGCTATACTCAAAAGTATAGCAGCAATATTTTTATGTATTCAAAGACAAAAATACTTATATTTTAACATTCCATCAGGTGATTTAACGATTTCCTGTGCAGGAAGATTCTATTGGCTGGTAAAGTGATGACATCATTTCTTCACATTATTTTCTAAGTGTTAAATAATTTGTCACTAAGGTCATCATAAAATGTTTTAAACATTTGAAATGTAATAAGTTAATCATGTTTGATAATTTGAGTTTCGACATAAACAATCGGTATAAATTGATTTTTTGTCTCAAAAAGTGTTGTTTTCAGACCTTGAGGCATTGAAATATTTAGTAACGGAGTATATTTATATAAATACTCTATTATGATGATTTTCGTTTTGAATCGTCATATTTCCATTGAAATTAATGTAATATTATACCAAAAATACAAATATTCCATTTACAGCAACACATAACAAAAATCTTATCATAGCATCGAATAGTCTACTATTGAGAAGTGATAATTTATTTATGAAATGATTAACTCATGTTTCTGTAATCGTTTTCCTGTCATTTCAACTTCTATTATTATATTTGAATGCCTTTATATCGAGATAGAACAGCTTTTCGTCCTTACGTCTGTTGTCTGTATGTGATTCAGGAGACTAGGTTTGTTTGTTTTTCGTCACATTTAATTTGTTAAACATATTAAATCTGATCTTATACTAAACAGTTTTATATCGGTCTAAGTTCTAAAAGTCACTGCTTTAAATATAAAATTTAATATTTATTTACCAAAAAAGAGTAGAATTTTTGAAATACCAGGGCAAATTGGTTGAAGCTGCTTCTGTGAAATTCAGAATGTTCAGCTACAATTTGAAGTCTCAAAAATGTAGCTTAGTAAGCCCTACATAAAATAAGCAACCACGCCTGAATAGACAGGATGTGCCAGCGCAGGAGAGCCAAGGAAGATGGGTTTGGGCCATAGATCTTCAAGAAGGTGTACACATCATATGGGAGTTGAATGACCATACAGGAACAATCGTGCATTATGTAGGAATTATTTTTTGGAACTTTGTCATATCTCATACAATAAAATGCCGATCTAAATATATTTTTTACATTAATTTATTGATTGATAATATCTTTGATTTGTTATTCCTCAATGACAATGTAATGTGCAGTTTGAGCCGAGGTAGCTCATTTTGCTAGGTTCTGTTTATCATTGTTTTTTTTGGGTCGAAGCAACTCATTTTCTAACTTTTTTTCATAGATTTGTGGTTTGTTGTAATTGCCAATTTTGTTCTGTTTTGTTTTGATCTGATTATTTGTTTCTGTTATGTTATGCGTTTTGTGTTGTATATACCCAAAACAAAACTTTTCGAAGTAATGGATTCCTCAGACTGATTAGAGGTTAAATGTGAACTGTTGCAACCTTTGACAAAGAAGCGACTTGTTGTATCAAAATGAGGATTCTGTTGCATCAAGGGATCTGCACGTCCAGGAAGTACAATCATTAGTACAAAGCAGGGCATTTCTACTGTACTACAATTATCTAATGACAGAATCGACAGCGATCATTAGATGATTCATTGCACAGGGAACTGAGAAGAAGCATTAAAAAACAAAATTTACCTGATCAGAACTTCAATGTCACAGTTTATTCTATAAAATTTTTACCAAGCAATTGAAAAAGGTCAAATCAAAATGTACAAGTAATATATCGTCAACGGACTGGCTTGGACAAAAGCCAAATATACCTGATGGTCCTTCTACTCGATCTTCTGCTGCAAATTTTGACTGGAAGTAGTACTATCTCCGTCATTGTGGCTAGAAACAGAGACCCCATAAGTCAAGCTATAATCCGGTTGTTTTTTTTTTTAAAAGTATGTGAAAGTGCTGAAATTGGTGATTGGGTCCTTATCAGATGGATCTGATTTGGTTGCTGTTGGTACTCAGTACCACTGTAAATGTAACCAAGCATATGTATCCGAGAAAAGCCGGGGCCTGGGTGGCTGAGTGGTTAATGTAGTTCTACTACCTATACAACCACTGTAGTCTATCGCCACTGCGGTGTGAGTTCACGCCCACTTTTTATACCCTGCAAACAAAGTTTGGGGGTATATAGGAATCACCCTGTCCGTCCGTCCGTCCGTCTGTCTGTCAGTCCATGTACCTTGTCAGCACATGTTCTCCTAAATGGCTGCTTGGATTTCGATGAAATGTTACACAGTTGTAGTACACCATCTGAAGATGTGCATGAAGTAATATGGTTGTTCCCCAAAAGTTTGAAGGGGAGATAATTTGTCTTTTAATATTTTCTGGAATAAGGTGGGAGGCGAACCTTGTCAGCGCATGTTCTCCTAAATGGCTGCTTGGATTTTTGATGAAATGTTACACAGTTGAAGTACACCATCTGAAGATATGCATGAAGTAATATGGTTGCTGCCCAAAATTTTTAAGGGGAGATAATTAGTCTTTGAATATTTTCTTGAAAAAGGGGGAGGCGAACCTTGTCAGCGCATGTTCTCCTAAACGGGTGCTTGGATTTTGATGAAATGTTGCAGTTGTAGTACACCATCTGAAGATGTGCATGAAGTTCTATAGTTGGTGCCTGCAATTTTGAAGGGGAGATAATTCGTCTTTGAATATTTTCTGGAAGAAGGGGTTTTGAAGAACCTTGTCAGCACATGTTCTCTCAAGCGGCTGCTTGGATTTTGATGAAATGTTACACAGTTGTAGTACACCATTTGAAGACGTGCATGAATTAATATGGTTGCTGTCTGAAATTTTGAAGGGGAGATTTGTATTTGAATATTTTCTGTGTAAAGGGGGAGGGGTGATCCTTGTCAGTGCATGTTCTCCTAATTCACTGCTTGGATTTTGATGAAATGTTGCACAGTTTTAGTACACTAGCTGAAGATGTGCATGAGGATATATGGTTGCCAAAATTTTGAAGGGGAGATAATTCGTTTTTAATATTTTTGAGAAAAAAAAGGGGTATATCATTTTGTCCATACTTGTATTGTGTCTACATTTGTGCTGTGTCCACAACTGTATTGGGTCCACACAAACTTACATTACACTTGCCATATTGATTCAGGGTTCAATTAGCGGGGGGTATACCTGGCTGCCATCGGGCAACAGCTCTAGTTTTATTTGTACATTACAAAAAGGGTGTACTCGACTTACAATCGTAAGTGATATGGTATGTAAATTAACTGCCAAAGGTGGGTGGTTCTCTCCGGGCACTCCGTCTTCCTCCACCACTAAAACTGACCGTCATAAGATAGCTGAAATACTGCTGAAGGTGACAGTGAACCCCATATCAATCAGTCAGTCTGAGAAAAGCATCAAAATCAAATCTTGTGACAAATATCTCCAGATTCGATCCACACCAAGAAGCATTTTGCAAATTAGTTTCTAAAATCGAGGAACCATTATTCCAGGAGGCGCAGTATTTGAACTTCAAAAGCTTCTTGATAAACAATATTTTCATCAGGAGTCATTAGTCCAGGTTATCCATCTGATCAACTAATAGAAAAGCCCAAAAGTCATGGGGATAGAGTCATATTCAAAGCACAGACTAGTAGTAACAAGAGCATCATACTCATGGCAAATACAGCAATTGAAACGCTTATTTCCACTGTCCTATTCCAAGCACAAGGTTGCCAACCGAATAAATGTGAGCTTTATCAGACAACGTCAAAATCTGTGTTCTTTTTGAGGCCACTGCTATTCTTTAGGCTGATATCAAAGGTACTCCTATACTAGTAACATAGAAATAACAAAATACCAAAGTTACTGATAATTTACCTTCTGCACATGGCCATTTCGGCAACTAATGTCTCATCAGTGCAGATCAAATCAAAACATTGGAAATCCAGAAATTGAAATGTGTACAAATTGTGGTCTAGTAGTGACAATGAAGAAGCAGATACACGAATGATATTTTATGCCTCAGCTGCTGCATCATCTGGATTTCAACGCATTATTGCTCATTCTCCTGACACTGATGTTCTCATTCTCCTTGTTCACTCTTTGTTTGATATTGATGTTGAAATTTGATTGCATTTTTCTAAAGGTAAGCGAAGTTACTAGCCCATATCAATGCAGGTACGCTTGAACTAAACTTGTACAAAAAATGTATAAAGATCTGCATGCCTTCCAAGCTATTACTGGTTGCGATTCAACAAGTTGCCTTGTAAAACAAGGAAAGGTCAGACATTGGGAAATGTTCAAATCAAATGTTTCCACATTTTCTTCTCAGCCGTGCTGTCTATACTTCCCTTAGATGAGATCACAGATAATTTGGAACAGTATGTCCTGCGTATTTACAGCAGATCTCCAACATGTGCGAGTTGAAACCAAATACGGTATAAACTATTTGCAAAAAGGGGTCACAGAGTGAGCTTCTAACCCAACCCAGAACGCTCTTTTGCAGCAATCCAAACGAGAAGAATACCAACCTTTATTTTGGTAATCTTCGTTGCAGCCAAATCCTTCAATACCAAATCAAGTTGGTTGAGGGTGGAGAAAAAGTGATGATGGATACCATACTGATATTACGCTTGACCCAATGCCTAAACAAATCACAGAATTGTCAAGTCTGGTTTCAATTCATCAAATTGTGCACTTTGGTGTTCTGTAAAGCAGCTGAATTGCGTTGTACTGAAGCTTGTTTGTGTGAAGGTGGCGAGAATTGTCACAACATTTACGAGAACAATGGTGTGAGTGGTAACAATTTTTCATCTGATGAAGAATCAGACAATGAAAATGATCCAAACTACTAGCATGGTTAATGTTTCACAGTGACAGGTTGTTGTACTTGTTGATTTATTGCGATCCTATGGTCAATTTGCACATAGTTTTCCGTAATGTTGTAAATACTATGTATGTTACCAATATTTTGTTTATTGGGTCGTGCAATATAATGCAAACATACTATATCTTTATTTTAAAAATATTAATATATAATTTATTAATTTATTATCTCCCTTGTGGACTGTCACCCTGACTTGGTGTGGGAGCTTGAGATTCCATTTTACCATATAGACTGATTGCGGATTAACTTTAACATTCAAGTAGAAATTTAATCATGCCAGAGAGGTCATGCATTAGATGACAGGCTTTTTTTATTTAAATCATTTTTTTTTGCTTTGTTTTAGTTTGTTTAATGTATGTATTGTAAAATCTTGTGATACAGTTGCTTTTATTCACTTGCATTGCATTAAAAAGTTAACAACACCAGATTTTGGTCTATTTGCATTGAATGAGCTTAAAACTCTTCCGGTTGTCATAGATACAAAAATATGATACTTGCGAATAGGTGAATCCTTTCCTCAAACATATAACATGTTATAAGAACATGATTCTTGTTTCTGTTTAAATTATATAGTTTTCAAATGTGAGGGAAATCATGGGCGTCAATTTAAATATGGCGCTTTCGACACCTTTGCAAGGGAAATCAGAAAATCCCCTGATAGTTTCATATACCGGTACTAGAAATGTATGAATATCTGTTGCAACAAAAAAAAAATTGCTGTTATACCATTGAGTTTACAGGAACTATTAAAAGGGATCATAACTCCTACAAAAATATTCAACCAGGACTCATCTTTGAATTCCCTTGAGGCATCCTAGAACTAAAGCTACTGTGTAAATATTATCCAAATCCAACAAGAAATAAATTTTTCTAGAGCACTTCCAAGGATATTTTGTCAATTTTCAAAGTTAAAAAGGTGCATAACTCCTTCAAAAATATTCAAATGGGACTCATCTTAGAACTCGCTTGAGGCATCCTTGAAGTAAAGCTACAGTATAAAAATTATCAAAATTCAATATGAAATAAACTTTACAGAGCGCTTGCAAGGTGGACAGTTGGACACACGGCTGCCCAGCATTACCATAGGCAGAGATAAAAACAAACATTCTTATAATACAAGAATAATTTTTATGTTTTCTAAATATTTGCAATCAGAATGGAAAATAGTGTTCTTCTAACCATACTACATCATATAATGTTCCTCTTTCAACCAGAGGTAATTCTTACTATGCTTATTATAAGCAAAAATCATAATTTATAAACTTACTATGATAGAATCATACTGTTTATTCAAGTAATTAATGCCAACCAAAATTGTTACTGTGCTTACTAGTATCGTATATGTTTTTACCTATTTCTATTGATATTGTGCTACTAATCTAAACCCTTAACACATTTGCAGATAAAAAGTGAAAGGGTACATTTCCACAAATTTAATGTTGTAATCAAAATGTGAACTTGGATATAAAAACTAATGCTTATTCACAACTCCTTCAAAACATTAAGTCAGATTCCAACCAAATTTTAAGTACATGTATATCTTGTTTACGTGAAGGAAGTTGTTTTTCAAGATTTTTTATCCTGCAATGGTAGCTTTTACTATACAGATAAAGCATATGTATATTGCTTTACTGTATCCTGCACAGATGTATCTTGTATACTATACAGGATATTGATTTAAGCCACTCACACTTACGGTATTTATGGTGGAAGCACAGAAATACCCAAATTATTCATTTTTATACGACCGCAAAAATTTTGCAGTCATATTATGTTATGGCGCAGTCCTCGGCGTCTGTGGCCAGCATAACTTTGTTTCTAGTGGACGGATCATCTTCAAATTTCAGTATGTGGTTTCTTGGCATAATGGCTATCCCGGGTTTTAATTTCGGGTTTATGGCCCCACCCGTTTCAGAAAAAGGGGTCAAAAAGGGGTAAAATTGGGTATTTTTGTGTCTGTGGCCAGCATAACTTTTGTTCCAGTGAACAGATCATTTTCAAATTTTAGTATGATGTTTCTTGGCACATGCTTTAGCCCGGGCTACAATTTTATGTTCCTGGCCCCGTCCGTTGTAGAAAAAGGGGCCAAAAGGGGTTAAATTGGTTGTTTTCACATATTTGACTGTAGATTCTTTATTATTTATTGGATTTTGATGGGGTTTCTTTCAGTAAACTCCTTAGAAAATTTCCAATCTGGAGTATGCAACGGATTTCACGAGGCATGTACCGTTCACGAGATAAATGGGGCCCAAAAGGGGCGAATTCCAAAAATTTCATTTTTAGTTCGCCTCAAGGAAGTTGAGGAGGACTATTGGAGTACCCCCAGCGTCTACGTCCGCGTCCGCATTTAGGTATATATCTTGGTAACTATGAAGGGTAGGATCATCAAACTTTGTATACAGATGCATCT
>MJUU01026887.1:210579-222395 GCA_002080025.1 Modiolus philippinarum | reverse complement strand
TTTCCAGATTTTTGACATGTTTATGGTGAATACCTGGTATCCACTACTCCTCCTTGACCACTTATCAGAACTTCATGAAACTTATGCAGGACCTTAATTACATATTATAGATGTGCACTTTGTATTTTGTTTTCCAATAATTCGTTTTTTCCAGATGTTAATAAAATGCAGGAAGAGGCAGGGGCGGGGGGTATCTGTGGCCCACTAGGCCACAGTAACTCTTAGTTAGTTTCTGAGACGAAGATCTTTGATTGTGTTTTGCATAGGGTCAAATGTTCACTCCTGGCAGCCAGCTTGGTGAGTGACTGACTATAAGTTTTTCACAACTTTTTGTCAACAGCAAGACAAAAATGAAAGTATCAGTACACAGGAAGTATTCACTACAAGGCTCAACTAGAGTATACAGTAGAAAAAGTTCTCAAGACCATACTTATTCATATGGGTATAAACTGTTATTTTCAATTGGTAATGCTTGCGTTGCTTACTGACCAGTCACATGATTGACATATGGAGACATTGACACATGGTAGTTTTTATACGACCGCAAAAACTTTGCGGTCATATAATGGTATTGTGTTGGCGTCGGCGTCTGTAGACAGCACAACTTTGGTTCTAGTGGACGGATCATTATCAAATTTTAGTATGATGTTTCTTGGCACACGCGTAAACTGGGATTTTAATTTTGAGTTTTTGGCCCCGCCTGTTTTAGAAAAAGGGGCCAAAAAGGTGTAAAATTGGATGTTTTCACATATTTTACTGTAGAATCTTTATTATTAATCAGATTTTGATCGGGTATCTTTCAGTGTGCTCCTGAGGAAATTTCCAATCAGTAGTATAGTAGCATGTACAGTTCCCAAGATAAATGGGGGCCAAAATGGGGTGAATCTAAAAAAATTATTTTTTTTATTTTTAGTCTGATTTTGATGCATTTTTTCCAATGGATTCCTTATAAAAAATTAACACAGCGCTCAACTATTAGATATTTGGTAACTTGTTTCCTTTCCCAGTAATGAGGGGCCAAACATGGCCAAAATTGAAGATTTGCAGATTATCTAAAAATTTTTATTTTTCATTGGATTTCGTTGGGATTTTTTTCTTTGTATTCCTCTTGATATAAGCTTTCAGTTGTATTTTTTTCAACAGATTTGGCATAGCTCCTATGGGTCAAAGGGGCCAAATTTGCATTTTTTAAAATAATATGAAATTTTATTTTTGATCAGATTTCGATGGGATTTTTTTCTTTGGATTCCTCTTGATATAAGCTTTCAGTAACGTAACAATGGATTTGTTGTAGCTCTTACTGTTTCCAAGCTATAAGGGGTCAAAATCAAAATTTTTCTAAATATGTGAAATTTTTATTTTGATCAGATTTCTATGGGATTTTTTTCTTTGACTTCCTCTTGTTTTAAGTTTTTGGTAGTATGACAAAAGATTTGGCGTAGCTCTTACCGTGTCAAGCTCTTTAGTATGTCCACACTCACTTTAAATTACACTTGTTCAAATTTCAGTGGTCAACATGCTGCGGTCGTATCATGCTGCGCTCGGCGTAGCCCTTTATTACAAATCTACACCTGACCCTACCCTTACCATAATGTTAACCTTAACATTGGCCCCAACCTGAACTATTACCCTATCCCTTACATCACCCAAACACTAACCTCAATTTTACCCTTACCCTAACCACAGCCCCCATCCTATTAGTAACCCTACCTTAACTCTTATAACATCCTTACCCTAATTTAACCATAACCAAAACCCTTACTTTAATCTAACATTTTTAGTTCGCCTCAACAAAGTAAAGGGGGACTATTGGAGTACCCCCGGCGTCCTCGTCCGTGTCCACGTCCGCATTTTGGTATATATCTTAGTAACTATGCAGTGTAGGGTCATCAAACTTGGCATGCAGGTGCATCTTGGGTTAACTCACAGCCTCCAAGAAAATTAGGTCTCTCTGACCTATATTTTCATCTCGAGTGGCTTGCATTCAAATTTACATCTCAGTTACTATACATAGAACAATAATCTAACTGTGCATATGCATGCATCTCTGATGGTAGGTCAGCATCCAGGCAATATTAGGTCACTTTTAATTTGACCTATATTTTCCGCTTGAGTGACTTACATTCAAGTTTATGTCCAAGTTTAGATCTCAGTCATTGTACATGGTAGGATCATCTAACCTTGCATGTGCATGCATCTCTGATGGTAGGTCAGCATCCAGGCAAAATTAGGTCACTTTGTCCTATATTTTCTGCTTGAGTGACTTACATTCATGTTTACGTCCAAGTTCAGATCTCGGTCACAGTACATGGTAGGATCATCTAACCTTGCATGTGCATGCACCTCTGATGGTAGGTCAGCATCCAGGCAAAAGTAGGTCACTTTGACCTATATTTTTCGCTTGAGTGACTTACATTGAAGTTTACATCAGATCTCAGTCACTGTACATGGTAGGATCATCTAACCTTGCATGTGCATGCATCTCTGGTGGTAGGTCAGCATCCAGGCAAAATTGGGTCACTTTGTCCTATATTTTCCGTTTGAGTGACTTACATTCATGTTTACGTCCGAGTTCAGATCTCAGTCACTGTACATGGTAGGATCATCTAACCTTGCATGTGCATGCATCTCTGATGATAGGTTAGCATCCAGGCAAAAGTAGGTCACTTTGACCTATATTTTTCGCTTGAGTGACTTACATTGAAGTTTACAATGCGTTCAGATCACAGTCACTGTACATGGTAGGATCATCTAACCTTGCATGTGCATGCATCTCTGATGGTAGGTCAGCATCCAGGCAAAATTAGGTCACTTTTCCTATATTTTTTGCTTGAGTGACTTACATTCAAGTTTACGACCAAGTTCAGATCTCAAGTCACTGTACAATGGTAGGATCATCTAACCTTGCATGTGCATGCATCTCTGATGGTAGGTCAGCATCCAGGCAAAATTAGGTCACTTTGACCTATATTTTCCATTTGAGTGACTTACATTCAAGTTCATGTCGGGGATTAAATCTCATGTACTGTACATGGTTGGATCATCTTGTATGTGCATGTGCATTCATCTGTAATGGTAGCTCAGCATCCAGACAAAATAAGGTCACTTAAACCTATATTTTACTCATGAATGACTTACATTAATGTATACATCCAAGTTCATAGCTCAGTAACTGTACATTGTTGGTTCAGGTAACCTTGCTGATGCATGCAATTTTGATAGTATGTCGGCATCCAGGCAAAATTTGGTTGCTGCAACAAAGTGCCACAACGAGGCGAACTTTGTAATCGTTGATTACCTACGTTTGTTGACAATAAGTTTGCCTCAACAAAGTTGAGGGGGACTATTGGAGTACCCCCAGCGTCGTCGTCCCTGTCCGCGTCTACATTTGAGTGTATATCAAAGTAAGTATGCAGGGTAGGATCATCAACTTTTGCATGCAGGGGCATCTTGGGTCGACTCACAGCCTCCAAACAAAATTAGGTCTCTCTGACCTATATTTTCCACTTTAATGGCTTACATTCAATTTACATCCTAGTTTATATCTCAGTAACTATACATAGTACAATCATCTAACTATGCATATGCACGTATCTTTGTTGGTAGGTCAGCATCCAAGCAAAATTAGGTCACTTTAACCTATATTTTCCGCTTGAGTGACTCACATTCAAGTTTACGTCCAAGTTCAGATCTCCGTCACTGTACTTGCTAGAATCATCTAAGCTTGCACATGTGTGCAACTCTGATAGTAAGTCAACATCCAGGCAAAATTAGGTCACTTTGACCTATATTTTCCGCTTGAGTGACTTACATTCAAGTTTATGTCAGAGTTCAGATCTCAGTCACTGTACATGGTAGGATCATCTAACCTTGGATTGCCACATAAATGCATCTCTGATGGTACGTCAGCATCCAGGCAAAATTAGGTCACTTTGACCTATATTTTCCACTTGAGTGACTCACATTCAAGTTTACGTCCGAGTTCAGATCTCAGTCACTGTATATGATAGAATCATCTAACATTGCTCATGCATGCATCTCTGATGGTAGGTCAGCATCCAGGCAAAAGTAGGTCACTTTGACCTATATTTTCCTTTGAGTGACTTACATTCAGGTTTATGTCAGAGTTCAGATTCCTTTTGAAAATAAATATAGAGCTGCACCATCATATTTTTGACAACATATTGTTTTTCGAGCTATGAGGGGCCGAATGGTGATAAAATTGCAAATTTGCAGATTACCTAAAATTTTCATTTTTCTTCAGATTTCGATGGGATTTTTTTCCTTGGATGCCTCTTGATATAAGCTTTCACCACTATGTCAATGGGTTTTGCGTAGCTCTTACTGTTTCCGAGCTACAAGGGGTCAAAAGGGCTAAAATTGCAATTTTCAAAATATGTAAAATCTTTTATTTTTGTATTGGATTTTAATGGGGTTCCTGTCTTCGGATTCCTCTTATAGTATAGTTAAAGTAGTATGTTGACCAATTTGACATACCTCTTACCATTTCTGAAATATATAAGGAATTATAAGGGCTAGTTTTTATTTTCCTTAGTTTGTGTACAGCTAATTACATGGTCAATCTCTTTATTGTGTCCATTTAATTACTGTATCAAGCTCTTTACTGTGCCCTCATTAATTTTGAATAACACTTGTTCAAATTTCAGTGTTCGACATGCTGCGGTCTATCACGCTGCGCTTTATTCCCATAGGGTCCAATGTTAAACTATGTTCGGTGCTGGCGGCCATGTTTTTTACTGGATCAGAACGAAATGACTAATCTTTGTTTAGGACCTTTAGTACATCATTCCTGTAAAGTTTGGTTGATTTTGCTTTCATGGTTTCAGATAAGAAGATGAAAATGTGATTTTCCCATTGGGTCAAATGTTAGACCATGTTCCGTGCTGGCAGCCATATTTTTTGGTCGGATTGAAATGAAATGAGCAATCTTTGTTAAGGACCTATAGTACATCATTCCTAAAAAGTTTGGTTGAATTTGCTTCAGTGGTTTCAGAGGAGAAGATGAAAATGTGATTTTTCTAATAGGGTCCAATTTTAAACCAAAGTTCTGCTCTGGCAGCCATGTTTTTTATCAGATCGGAAGGAAATGAGCAATCTTTGTAAAGGACCTTTTGTTCATCATTCCTGTAAAGTTTGGTTGAATTTGCTTCAGTGTTTTCAGAAGAGAAGATGAAAATGTGATTTTCCCATAGGGTCCAATGTTAAAGTATGTTCCGTGCTGGCAGCAATGTTTTTTATTGGATTGGAATGAAATGGGCAATCTTTGTTAAGGACCTTTAGTACATCGTTCCTGTAAAGTTTGGTTGAATTTGCTTCAGTGGTTTCAGAGGAGAAGATGAAAATGTGATTTTTCCCCTAGGGTCCATTGTCAAACCTAAGTTCCACACTGGCGGCCATGTTTTTTATCCGATCAGAACGAAATGAGCAATCTTTGTAAAGGACCTTTAATACATCATTCCTGTACAGTTTGGTTGAATTTGCTTCATTGGTTTCAGAGGAGAAGATGAAAATGTGAAAAGTTAATGGACGCAAAGTGATTGCAAAAGCTCACACTGACCCTTCTGAGCTAAAAATAGCCGGAAACTGAACTCCTCTGTATTTTTTTATAGGTTCAACATGAGCATTGTTTATACAATAATGAATGTGACAAAATAATACCTACTGAATCAAATTTTGTCAGAATGCTCTAAAGATGTATAAATGAAATGAAGGAAAAAATTGAGGGTCAACGGGCAAAAAAATTCAGCTTTTAAATGGAATTAAAAGGACAATTGTTCAGAGAACAATTGCAAGGTCTTTCCCAGTCAATGTTATGTTTTATGTTATTTTTTGTTATGTCAAATGTTTAAAGTCATCTTGATGAGACGCGCATTGTCTCCAATATATTAGAGTAGCTATTTCTAATCGTTTTAAAGATTTAAAGATAAAAAAACCCAAAATTTTGCTATGACCTTGACCGATGACCTTGATGACCTTGATGACCTTTGACCTTGGGGTCAAATTGAAGGTCTCTTCTTACTGATTAATTTGATATGTTACATGACCATACTATCTATAAAGGCTTAAAAGTTGTACGCAAAAAACCTATTTCCGAAACGTGTCAAGGGCAATAACTCTCTAGGGAGTCATCTGAGAGCTTCAGTTCAAATGAGACAAATGTAGCCCTTGACATAATGAACATTTTTGCTGATATAATTTTTCAGCTATCTATTACAGTTATTGAGTTTATATGCTAACAAGGTCAAAGGTCACCGATGACCTTCAACCTGGTACTGAAATTGAAGGTCTTTTCATGCTGATCACTTTAAACATATATGTTTACTATATTATCTGTAAGCGTTTCAAAGTTATTCGCAAAAAAACGATTTATCGAAACGTGTCAAGGGCTATAACTCAAAAACAGTTCGTCGCAGAGTTTTTGTTCAGTTGAATCAAATGTAGATCTCAATGAGAGGAACATTTTTGCCATATAATGTTTTCATAAATTTTTTATCGTTTGCGAGTTATCGCGATAACAAAAGTACAAACAGCCGCCATTTTGAAAATGGCAGACGAAAAATTTTTTTTGACCCCCTTTTTTGATATCAGGGCCATCAAAGCTACCTGGAAACAAAATTTCATCAAAATCTGACAACTTTTAGAAATTTGCATAATTAGGGGTCAAAAACGCGATTTGTCATGCAAAAAAAAACGCGACCCAAAAAATTTTTTTTGCATGACAAATCATCCTGAGGATGAATGAAACATTTTCCCTACCTCAGATTTTTTATATCGGTTACGGTTTCTTAGCATATCTGCTAACAAGAAAAACCATGTTCGGGGAGATAACTCTGTTACTAAAAATAGATTTTGCTCGTTGGGTGATTTCGAAAGAGATTTTCCAACTTTCAATTACTACGCGAAGTTTCGTAATGATACGTCAAAAGGTTTTCCGTACAGAGGCCTTAGGGAAGAAAAAGAATAATAATAATAATAATCAGAAGAATTACTATAAGGTCTTTCAGACTGGAGTCGGGGAAGACCTTAATAAAACCAGAGAATTTCGAAAATCGGACAGAGATACATACAAGACAGCGAACATCCTGAACAGTTTTGTTCTGATTTGCCAAGAAACACTTTTTAGTTTAACATTGGACCATGAACTCTGTTAAACTAATAAATTAAATTGGACAAATCAAGGAATTTTGTATAGAAGATTCTTTACAATGAATGCATTTGTTGTCAGGTGAGCTAAGCTGCAATATATTATCATGATAATCATCATATAGTAAAAATCTTACTGAATACAAATGGGTCTACATCATACACATGTTAAGTCATAATCAAGAAAGATATGAAAACTTATATGACAGAATGTTTTTAATGATCATAATAAACAACATATCAAACTGGCCACTATAGCAGATTTCCTTGTCCTGTAAACAACTTTAATCATCACTACTTAAGAAAGAACAAGAGTACTGTAAACATATTAAATTTCGTAACTGCTTATTTTTGTGATCTCTGATTAATCAACATCTATGCAAGTTATTTGGGCTTAAGATGAGATTTAAATGTATATAACCTGTCTTTGCCATATATGTCCTAACAGCTCATGGGATATAAAACACAGACAGGGAATATGAACCTTTATCCACTGTGCAGATTTCAGAATAAAATATAATATTCAAGGCTTTTTTTGTTATGTTTTGATAGAAAAAAGCGAAAATTTGTGCATGTGAAATTTAATATGTTAACAATATACTAATACACAAACTCCAACATTTTCTTGAAAGACTGCCTGTTAGCCATGGTATTGGTCAAGAGAAATGAAATGGTTCATTTGCCCATATTATTTTATCTACTGACAATGCCATGTTCATGGACTCCTAACAATAGAAGAATTGATTAGTATATTCAGCAATTACAACTGCTTAAACTGTTGTAAAGATTCACCTCAAATTTTCTTTATATTGGTACTTGACTCACTGCTATGGCTAATCAGAGTGACCAATGATTAAAGTATTGTTTCATTGCTATAAATTAAAAAAAATATCTTGTGCACATTTAACCCATAGCATTTTATTATTTCATAAGGTAAAGTATATTAGCCTATTAGTAAATAAACCTGTTATCTGAAAATTCAAGTAGGTACAGTGTATCTGCAAAGGTATGCAATTACAAATGACTTTGTTGGAGCTGATGTACTATAAATTAAAATCATTGTCATTAGCTCAGTATTAAAGTTTGCTAAAGGTCAGAGAAACCTACTGTTAACACAAGTAAAAAACTTTAAATTAGAAACAAATAAAAATCCTTGTAAACTGCACTACTTTAAGGACAAAAAAAATATAAGATTAATATGGGTTAAAATTAAGAATCCAAAAGCATTTTCTTCAAATATATAAACTGTAACCAATTAGATGTGAGCCTCAGATTTCTTAAATGGAAATAGATATTTTCAGGAAAAAACTGTTTGGACAATTGCTTAAAAAAATAAAGCAAAATTAAAATATGAAATGATAATTTACATATAAAATAAAAGTGATGACTAGGGAGATAGGGTAAACTGACCCTGAGTCTGACACTTTTATTTTTAACCAACTGTCATTTGAAGAACATAATTTCTAACCAATCAAAATAAGTCACATAGTAAAGTACGGACCCTGATTGGTCATTTTCTGTCTTTTGAGACTCCGGATAATTAGTTTTACCCGATTTATACACGAAAATGTAAAATTTTCAAACTTGACATTGAGTCGGACAAAAATGATCGTAACTCAGACACCTTACTTTGGAGCTATTTTTTCGCGATTTATCAATATTTTACCTTAATAAAAATAACAAAGTATTGTTGATTATTTATTTTTGTGCTTAAATTTGCTTATTTTTGTTGTCAACAATGGTACCTTTTATTATTTTCTAAGTCGTTTCTGAGGGTACCTAAAGTGATCGTGATTCGGACACTTTGTCTGACTCAATATCAATGCGAAAAATTACAAAAACTGTTACCTCATGTTTGAGGAGCTATAGAAAAATCAGTTGTCACTGCAGACAGGTAACAGTTATACTGTCTTCAGCAGAAAGAGTCAGAGATTCTGGTAATACCAATTTTGTAAAGACAAATGTTCACATAAAGCAGAGAAACGTTCCGAAATATCGCTCTCACGATATTGTCCGGCTAATGATCATGTCCGACTTAGTATCAGTTTACCCTACATAGTACCAAAGAATTTTTTTCTCCTTTGACAAATTGTAGGATAATCTCTCTGTAATTTTTAGTACAATAACAAATTTCCCTGGTACACATTTTTACACTGGTGAAGTTTAATAGATATTCAACAAAATATAGGAGGACTTCAGACTTCTTTTTCATCTGCATCTTCATATTTTCAAAAATACCATGTAGGAGTTGTGCTTCAGAGGTCATCAATATAAGGCCTGGAATGTGTCAAAGTACTGTTATCTTCTCTTGGAATTTGCAGAAAGAATACATAAATTAACATGACAAAATATCTTTACGTTCAAGTTTCACTGAAATCCAACAATTTAATTATACTAATTTTATCCAAGACTGCATGCATGAAACATCTAATTAAAAATAAAGCATTTTCTGAAATTTCTAAACATTTGCATGTACGGCTATACAATGCATACCTCTAAACATTCTCTAGGATGGCCATGATAATCAGGTCAGCCTTGCTCGTATTTGGTAACATAAAACATATCCCCTTCCACAGAAGGACATTTAATTGTAAAATCCCTCATTTTACAGTTAGCTCAACACAAACTGATTCTCTCTCTCTCAACATCGAGTATTTTCCTGGCGGGACACTGCTGAACACCGATTTTCACCGAAAAATACTTGGTGTTTTGTTGGAGGAATCACAGGATTAGAGTGTCGTTTATTGTCCTGAAAACGAAAATCCTACCAACACCATGAAATTTATTACCTGTGTTCCTTTGATCTTTTGTCGGCAATCACAAATGATAATTAGCAAGTCATTGACATTTCATCAATCAAGTTTTGATAAAAATCATAATTTTTCTAAAGGTAGTAATTAAAAGTAAAAGATAAATTTGATTTTGAAATAACTTGAAAAAAAAAATCTGCATGAAAATCTCGGTAGATGCTGCTTGTTTTTACGAAAGAAAAGGTTTTAAAAAAACTAGAAAATGTGTTTATAAAACACGGATGCCTCGCCGACAAATTTATTGCATTGATAACCTTGGCCAATCATCAATGGAATTTAATTCCCTGTCACTGAATTGGGATGGAATCATCAAGAAGTACTGTAACAGATGATTATTCATTAATTATTTGTTAAGTAATGGACGTAAACAAAAATTACCTAACTAAAGTCACTGAAGCATACAATATTGGTCAGGTTATAAAATTAACCATGAATTAAGCAGTACTCACTATGGTGATTTATTTGATTAACCACCAAGTTGCTAATAAATTCGCCTAATGCAAAAATTTAACAAAGTCAATCAAGTGCAAAATGTAGGTTAAAGTCAACGAATTGTTTAAGAATTCTGTAGTTTTCACAAATATGAGTCATTTCATGAAAAATCATAATGTTATATTGTGTAGTTGTATACAAATGGACTTAAAACACAAAATTTACCTAAAGTCACTCAATCGTAAAATATAGGTCAAAGCCACTTAATTCTTGATGATTTGGATAGTACTCATCAAGGTGATTAATTTGATGAAAAATCATTGTGGTATGATAAGTAGTTGATGAGAAATGGACCTTAATGCAAAATTTAACAAAAGTCATTCAAGCGTAAAAATATAGGTCAAAGCCACTTAATGCTCAATGATTTTGGTAGTACACATCAAGGCATTTAATTTGATGAAACATCATTGTTTTATGATGTGTAGTTGTTGAGAAACAGACTTAAGGTAGTACGGGAGTTTAAAATTGCGCATCATTCTTGCGCATGTGACAAAAAATTGAATTCACTATAGGAACATTGCCGAAACCATTTCCAATGTCTTGTATTAGTTAAGGTTGAATAGATATGCCACTTTTATTGCGTAACCATTCAGAATTTTGAACCTTTCAGCTAACTCTAGTTCAATTAAGGGGAGATAATTTGTATAGAAATAATAGGAAACTAGAGGCTCTCAAGAGCCTGTATAGCTCACCTGGTCCATGACTGGCATAAACTACAGCCCAAATAACCCAATGTTAAAGTGTATCATTTTCTACAAGCTTCAAAGGAGAAAATCTTCGAATGTGTTTTCCCCATATGGTCCAATGTTAAACAACAGTCCCCGCTGGTGGCCATCTTGGATGAGGTGCATTCAGACACAATTTTTTAAGAAGACCATTAAAGGCCTATTGTGACCAAGTTGTGATTCCAACTGACCAAGTAGTTTCAGAGAAGAATATCTTTGGATGTGTTTTTCCCCATAGGGTCCAATGTTAAATTATGTCCCCCGCTGGCGGCCACCTTGGAATACATGTGGACTTACAAGAAACATTCTTCGATAGGTACCGACAATGGACACTTGTCACCAAGTATAATTCCAATTGGGCAAGTAAATTCAGCAGTTTCCATGGTAATTTAAAGCCCCACTATCCATTACAACCCATTTCAGACCATCATACAAAAAAAAATTTGGGGTAGTGGTTCCCCTTGTAATTCAGATAATACATATTGCTGAAATCAAAACATTCAAAGTCCCCCTTTCCATTTTGGCAGGGGTTCCCCTTTATAATCTAGTTTAAACATATTTCTCATATTGTGAAGAAACACATCCCTACATCAATATCTATTTGGAAACCAAATTTCATTGAAAT